>QRFB01000287.1:93400-108794 GCA_008931105.1 Oenanthe javanica
CCCCCCCCCCCCGGTTGCTTAATTTCATGTTGGGTAGCTCCATTGAAGCTGATGGAAGGGATGTCATTACACCCCCAATTGAGTTCCTTGTGGAAGTAAGAAAGGCCTGGGATACAAGTTTAATAGGCTATTTTTTGGGAGCTAGCCTCTCTTCTTATAAAATGGTCAAGGAAAGGGCGCAAAAGCTCTGGGCAAATATGGGACTTAAAATCATCATATTTCACCCCAAAGGCTTTTATACCTTTAAATTCACCATTGTAGCTGACAAAGACCTTGTACTTAGTATTGGATCTATCTTGCTGGGAGGTCGAGTCTTTATTCTTCAACCCTGGATGGAGGGCACCTCTTTTTCCAAAACGGCCATAAAAACATTACCTGTTTGAGTCAAGTTTTCGAACATTCCTCACTCTTACTAGACTGGGAAAGACCTTAGCTATGTTGCAAGTTCCATTGGTAATCCTATCATGCTAGACAAGCCTACCACTGAACTGGAACCGTTGAAATTAGCTAAAATTTGTGTGGATCTTCCTGCAGATTCACTTAAGCCAAGTGAGATCCTTGTCATAGTTTTGGATGACTCTTCAAGAGATATTGTCAACGTTGTGGTAGAGGTGGAATACCCAATGATGCTTTTTATCTGGCTCCCATTGTAATCGGTATGGCCACTCTTTAAGCCGATGTGTGGCAGCAAATGCAACTATAACCACAAACAAAGATCTCAATTTGAATGGTGTTATCCCAGGGTGTGAAACACAAGAGGTGCCTCATAAGGAACATGTCAACTCTGTCCATATTGATGTTGTAAATGTTGCTTGTGTTCCTCTTGTATCTGAACCAAATGCAGTGAATTCGGAAAAAACAACCATGTTGATTCAAATAGATGGGATTGAGCCTGCATGTGTCCACAACTCCTTTCAGGCTTTAGAGGAAGGTGAAATCTCTACCTCGGAAATGTGCTCTAACTCTGAGGAGTTGAATGCCCAATCAGTTGATAAAGGCGAAATTGACAAGGGAGAGGTGTCCAAGCAAAAGAAACGAAATGAGTTTCATGGCAGGGCTAGGGTGACTTTAAGGCCAGCCACTAAAAAATAATTTGGTCTGCCATGTTTTTTACAATTCTCAATATTAGAGGATTGAATAAATCCTCGCATCAAGAGGAACTGAATGTGTTCATCTAGAATAATAAGATTGATATTATTGCAATTTTGGAAACCAAGGTCAAAGAGACTAACTCATTGGCTATTGCAAGGAAAATTAAACCTCAGTGGAACTGGATATTCAATTATGAAGATCACTACAATGTTCGTATTTGGATAGGATGGAACCCCAACTCTTGGGACATCACCCATCGTCACTCTTCATCACATCATATTGCCTATAATATCCTTCACAAGGATACTAATAACACTTTTTATGGCTACTTCATTTATGTTCACAATGAAGGCCTCCTTCGCATAGACCTCTGGTATATTATTACCCTAAAGATGTTCCATGTTGCTTTGGAGGGGACTATAATTGCATCCTTTCTCTTTCTGAAGTTAAGGGAAGAAGGGAAAGATGGAATCAAGAAATGCAAGATTTATTAGAATGCACGGTCAACTGTGACCTGATTGGAATTAAGACTACTTGGGCTCAGTATACTTGGTGGAACAAACAGATTGATGACCCAATATAAAAGAATGGATCGGGTTCTTGTTAATCATCTCTGGCTACATTCCTTTCCACAAAGTCATGCGGTTGTTAAACCTAGAGGCTTGTCAGATCACTCTTCTATTCTTGTGGAATGCGAGTTACCTCAGCCTATTATTGCCAAGCCATTTCAGTTCTTCCACCACATGTTAAAGCTTTAGGGGTTCTTAGATTGTGTAGCCAAATCATGGAGCTTCCTAGTCAGTGGAGATCCAATGTTCATACTCAAAATCAAGTAGACATTAACATCGAGTTAGACAAGGCCTTGCAAATGGAAGAGACATTATGGGCGCAAAAATCTAGGGCACGCTGGCTGAAGGAAGACGACAAAAACACGTCCTTCTTTTTTTAACCAGGTCAAAGACAATTGGAATCATTCTAAGATTCTCTCTATTACCGACATGGAAGGCACTATTGTCACGGGACACACTTAGGTTGCCTAAGTTGCTGATGAATACTTCTAAAACACCCTTGGAACTGCCTATGACTTTACTTTTCCTTACAAAGATTTTGAGGATCTAGATTGCAACACAATTGATGAGGAAGATCATGTTATTCTACTGGCCCTCATTACGGATGATTTTATCTATTCTACTGTTAAGAGGATGAAGTCAGGAAAGGCTCATGGCCCCGATGGCTTTATGGCAGATTTCTTTAAACATACATGGCATATAGTGGGACAGGACTTTTGCAATGTCATTAAGCACTTCTTCAACACTAATCGGCTACACTAAGCTTTTAATGCCACCTACATAGCCTTGATTCCCAAAACTACAACTCCTACCACCATGGCAGACTTTAGATCAATCTCGCTATGCAATACTGCCTATAAATGTATATCCAAGATCTTAACTTCTCGCCTCCAAGTGCTCATGTCTAAAATAATCCACCCTTCTCAATCAGCGTTTATTAAGGGAAGAAACATCTCAGACAACATCCTTCTTGCCCAGGAAATGTTTAGGGGATATGGCAGGCGCAATGGTATCCCGGGTTGTGCTATCAAGATAGATCTCCATAAAGCATTTTATCTTTCCAGATGAGGTTTTCAAAATTCTAAAGAAGCTTTTCTGTCGTTTCTTATAGAAGGGCAACATTGATGAAAAATGAGGGGCTAAAATAACATGGAAAAAGGTCTGTTTGCCAAAAAAGGAAGGGGGACTGGGGTTCAAGAATGCAACTGAATATAATAAAAGCCAAATCTTATATTACATTTGCCTGATTCTGAACAAAAATTCTTCCTCACTTTGGGCTACTTGGGTTAGAAGTGTCAGACTCTTGAATAAATCCTTTTGGGCTTTGAGTATTCCGGTTGACTGCTCATGGATTTGAAGAAAAATCTTGCAACTGAGACCTCCCGCCATCATACATATTCGTTCTCAGATTGGTAATGGTAGGGACACCTACATGTGGCATGAATATTGATGGCCTACGGGCCCAACAGACATTACTTCTACCAGCTATTCTAAAGTAGCCTCCATTATCCATGAAGAATCCTGGAATGTACCATAAATTCACAATGGGATGTTCATGGCAATGATAAGATACAGTCTCACGTTTGACACATCGATGTCCATCAATCCGGATATAGATGACACTCTGTACTGGGACACAACTATTATCCATAAAGTCACTACAAGACTAATCTGGCAAAGCATGTAGTTCTTTGATATCACTTGGCCATGGGCAACCTTCATATGCCATAAACTTCATATCCCTCTGTTGATGGAGAAATCTGGTAATCAACAAAGATTGTGGTTTTTTGCCGGAAAAAGATCTGACGAGGCTGAATACCACCGGAGTGTGGTGGTTTGTATGAGATTAAGGGCTGAAATTGCTAGGTTTCAGAATAACTAGAGTTTTTTGTTCTCTAACGGTTATGAGCTTTAATAATTCTAACCCCCAACAATGTACCTATGTACCTCTATTTACAGGGAAAATGGAGGATCAAGCCCACGTAGTTCTTGGTAGAGAAGTGGCCCTTTAAGAAAATGAGTTTCCTTCTTCGAATTAAACACATCAAAAATAAATAGGAACCTTCTTGGAAAAGGACTCTACATTCGTGCTTGTTTGGATAGGTCAAAGCCCAGTATAAGGCCGAAAGACTTCATGGATCCGACATTGATCCGGAAACCGTGGACTCTAGCCGGTCCACTACAGCTATTTCCGAGGTACCTTGACTAGAGGCCATCACTAGATCCACCGCAAATGTAGTTCGCGTTCTTATCCCCCAGACGAGAGCAACCCGCCTGAGTACAGGAAAAAGATCTTCCAAAACAAGGTTAACAACACACCATAATTCTCTTATGAGAGCAACCCGAGGAATATGGAGCTATGACCTTCGATTGGCATAGAAAGGCATAAATGATAGAAATATTAATATAATAAGACAAGTGATTGTAGCATACTCGGCTGGACCCTTGATGCAGAAGGCGTGCCTACCTAATAGCACAAGGAGGGCGCTCCTGACATGGTACTAAAAATCTGTATATAACAATTACCCCCAAGTTGTAACCCTTTCTATCCAGCTAACCGCATGAGATATTTCAGGGAAAGCCCTCATCTCCCTCTTTCTCAGGGCGAGCCCACGTCTTCAGGGAGAATCTTCTTCATACCAGGGCGAGCCCTCATCCTCAAGGAGAGCCCTCATCTTCAGGGCGAAGACAAGTCTTCATACCAGGGCGATCCCACATTTTCAGGGATAGCCCTCTTCTCCCTCTTCCTCAGGGCGAGCCTTCTTTATACCAGGGCAAGCCCTCTTCATACCAGGGCGAACCTTCTTCCTCCTCAAGATGCTTGATGCCTCTCTCTACCTAACCAAGGTGCCCCCTAACCAACAACAAATATCATCGACAATAACAACCAGAGATAAGCATTACCTTGAGGAGTTGGTTGATTCCAAGAGAAACCCGATATTAGGAGGAGGCCGATTCCAGGAGAATCCCAATATTAGGAGGAGGCCGCTCCTCCTTCAAAAAAGAGAATTATTCCAAGAGAATCCCGATATCAGGAGGAGGCCAATTCCAGGGAGAAGCCTAATACGAGGAGGAAGCCGATACCAGGGCAAAGCCCCACTCTAGGGCGAAGCCCAACTCCAAGATAAACCCAACTCCAGGCGAAGCCCAACTCCAAGGGGAGCCCAACTTCAGGTGAAATATGGGCATAACAACTACCCCCAAATTCTCAAAATATTAAAATATGAGAGAATTTCTTCATTCACCATGTTCCTCCATTTTTCAAAAGAATGTGTGCCCTGTAGTTTTGGCGTGTCCATAACATTCTCCTAAAACAGTTTACTTCTTCCTAAAAATTTTCTAACGGTTGCCTTTAAATTATCCTTATGCTATCTTCTTTCAAGATATGAAGATTTCTTCCCTTCAAATATTTTAGAATATGAGTCATCCATGTGATTTGAGCATCTTCCTCCACCTGCATTACCTTTACCTCGGGAATACTAGCCTTCTCCTGAACTTCCAATAGAAACACCCCACAACATATGAGCATTCTTCTGAGAACCTAATTTGGCCAAGGCATCAGTACTACTATCACTCTTCCTTGACATCTGCTGCATGCGCACCTCCTTGAATTTTTGTACAAGTCGCTGAAAACACTCCAAATACATTTCCGTCTTGGGACCCTGAGCTTGGTACCCCCCATTCACCTGGTAAACTACCAACTTAAAGTGCGCCCTAACCGGGTGCCCACCTTCAAAAATGTTGCCGGGAATATCAAAGGTTTTTTCTGTTGGCCCTGCTTTTTCACTACAAGAGGCATTCAAGGATAAAACTCAAAATCAAAATTCTCACCTTTCCTATCCCCTTCTGAAGGCGCGCCTTCTTCGACCGGGGATAGAATATTAGAAATATTTTCATCCAACTCACTAGTAGGGAGAGACTGAGGCACAACCATTTTTCCTTTCCTTACCTTAGTCAAGGCTTGTTCCTTAGATTCTTCATCACTAGCATCTTCCACACTATTCATTCAACAAACTCCTCCCTAGGAAATGCTCGCAACATCAAAACCTAAGGACATGACTCGTCTACAAGGAATTGTGCTTCTTCCTCGAGAAGTAGTACTGTATAAAATTCATTGACTACCTCTCCATTCCTATCTTCAACCATATTATTTGACATTGGCTGTCTAGAATTGATAGTCTTCTCTACCTCATTAACAATCATATTATAATAATCCCTCAAATCGAACATGCGCATACTTCTCTTCCTTGTATATACACATCCCCTCTAAAACTTTCATAACCCCCCACGTGGGCGCGTCCTCGACCTAGGGCGCAACCTGATGATACTTTTTTCTCTAAAATTATCGAGGGAAGGGCCTATGTGTCGACCCTAACCTTGAAGATGAAGTTGACGAGGGGAGGCGTCGACTAATGAAGGAGGAGTAGGCATCGACCCTCGCCTTGGAGATGAAGTTGACGAGGGGAGGCGTCGACTCACGATGTAAGAGTAGGCGTCGACCCTCGTCTTGGAGATGAAGTTGACGAGGGGAGGCGACAACTCACGAAGGTGGAGGAGGGGTCGACCCTCACCTTGAAAATGAAGTTGACGGGGGGAGTCGTCGAATCACGAAGGAGGAATGGCGTCGACCCTCGCCTTGGAGATGAAGTTGACGAGATGAAGCGTCGACTCATGAAGGAGGAGTGGCCTTGGCCTTCATTGACGAGGGGAAGACCCAGGCGTCGACTCACGAAGGAGGAGTGGCCTTGGCGTCGACCCTCACCTAGAAGATGAAATTGACGATGGGAAGACCTAGGCATCAACTCACGAAAAAGGAGTAGCCTTGGCGTCGAACCTCACCTCGAAGATGAAATTGACGAGGGGAAGACCTAGTCGTCAACTCACGAAGGAGGAGTGACTTTGGCGTCGACCCTCGTCTCGAAGATGAAATTGATGAGGGGAAGACCTAGGCGTCGACTCACGAATGATAATATGAAATTGACGAGGGGAAGCCCTAGGCGTCGACTCACGAAGAAGGAGTGGCCTTGGCGTCGACCCTCACCTCGAAGATGAAATTGACAAGGGGAAGCCCTAGGCGTCGACTCACGAAGGGGAGTGGCCTTGGCGTCGACCCTCACCTCAAAGATGAAATTAACGAGGGGAAGGCTAGGCGTCAACTCATGAAGGAGGAGTGGCCTTGGCGTCGACCCTCGTCTCGAAGATGAAATTGATGAGGGGAAGACCTAGGCGTTGACTCACGAATGAGGAGCGGCATTGGCATCGACCCTCGCCTCGAAGACGTGGTTGAGGGGAAAGCCTAGGCATCGACTCATGAAGGAGGAGTGGCATTGGCGTGCCCTGAGGGACTGAAGGCGGATGAGGGGGCTGAGGCGTTCCCTGCCTAGGAGTAGCCATTGACTGATTCTGAGGTATTCTCTTTCCTCTTACCTAGGCGTCGACCTGTAAAACTACTACCACATTCTCCAAAATTATTTTACACCCTCCATTATTCTACAACCCCCGTTTCTACAACCTCTGTCAGTAATTCACCTAAAAGTTTTCAGAGTATTGACACCCGAATACATTACCTGCAAAGGAATATGATTAGGAGGACTTCCCGTAAAAATGTGCATCTTTCAATCTCACATAATCTTCCTCCACGACTACAACCACGGTCTTGACCCTGAGCACTATAGTAGGGCGCGCCCTAAGATAAGAACACCGCACGAGAACTGATGAATAAGTCTACAAATTCTTCAAGATATTCAAAGTCTTCAAAATCTTCAAAGTCTTCAAAGTACATGTTTACTCTAGAGGCATGAGCCAAGGGAGTGATATGCACATGGGCGTTGAACTAGGGCGCGCCCTGATATATGGGCGTCGTCTGAAGAGTTGGTTTAGATCCCAAATAGTTTGGCTAGGCCCCCAACTTGAGTAATGGATGTGCCCTGAGCAATGTTTGCTGTAGGTGTTACCAAAGTTGTGTTGATTGATGGTGCGCCCTGAGGCATGGGCGCGGTTTAGGTGTTTGATGCTGGTGTGACTTGAAGAGATATGGAGGGTTGAGGCATGCCTTGAGCGATGACAGATGGCTGAGGCGTGCCCTAATGAGTTAAGGGGGCTGAGGCGTTCTCTGATTAGCCAAGGGGGGGCTGAGGCGCACCCTAATTGAGTAGAGGAGGTTGACTGAGTAAGGGAGGCAGATGCTCCGACGACCTTCTCCATTTGAGGACGCGTCATTACCCTACATAACATATCTACCAATTCTACTATACAAATCATCTATAGGTTTCCAAAAGTTACATGAGTATTACGTACCTCATTAGCAGAGTAATCAGACCTGTTGAGGTGAGCTTCTCCTAGGGCGCGCCTTAAAATAAAGGCTCGTCTCCAGCGTCATCTTCATCAAAGTCAAGCCGATTTGACGTTGCCCTCCGGAATCTTCCTGTCTCGGGTTCACAAGATTCACTAACCACCTTCTTCTCACTTCTGCCTTACTCGAGGAGCTTGGTCATCAACCTGCAACCTAGATTGAGATCTAGACTCTTTTCATGAACATCTTCTGGAACATACTCATCATGAACGTCTTCTTCCTAGAGATCAGAATCACGTTCTTCACCCTCTTTGTTGTAATCAGTTTTCCGGTCGTGTTGGGACATCTTTTCTCCTTAGATGTAAAAATTTCCTCTCCTTCTAGCGTCAATTTGTTGATGAAGAAATCTGGTAATCAACAAAGATCAAGATTCTTTGCCAGAAAAAGATTTGACGAGGCTGAATACCACCGGAGTGTGGCGGTTTATATGAGATTGGGGGCTGCGATTACTAGGTTTCAGAAATACTAGAGCTTTTTGTTTTCTGACGGCTGTGAGTTTTAATAATTCTGACCCCCAACAATGTGTCTACGTATCTCTATTTATAGGGAAAATAGAGGATCAAGCCCACGTAGTTCTTGGCAGAGCAGAGGCCCGTTAGGAAAATGAGTTTCCTTCTTCGAATTAAACACAACAAAGGCGAGTAGAAACCTTCTTGGAAGATGACTCTACATTCGGGCTTGTTTGGATAGGTCAAAGCCCAGTATAAGGCCCAAAGACTTCATGGATCCGACGATGACCCGAAAACTGTGGGCTCTCGCCGGTCCACTACAGCTATTTTCGAGGTACCTTTACTGGAGGCCAGCACTAGATCCACCGCAAATGTAGTTCGCGTCCTAAGCCCCCAGACGAGGGTAACCCACCTGAGTACAGGGAAAGGATCTTCCAAGACAAGGTTAGCAGCACACCATAACTCCCCTACGAGGGTAACCTGAGGAATATGGAGCTATGACCTTCAATTGGCATAAAAATGCATAGATGACATGGATATTAATACAATAAGGCAAGTGACTGTAGCATATTCGGATGGACCCTTGACGGAGAGAGTGCGCCTACCTACTAGCACAAGGAGGGCACGTCTAGCATGGTAACACCCTCGTTATGCTTTCATTGAATGGATTACCTGTCATGGCAGACTGCCAACTGTCTCAAGATTAAGGAGATTTGGAATAGTAGTGAGTGATCAATGTATCTTCTATATTGCTGGCAAGGAAACCTCTGATCATCTACTGGTTACATGCCCTTACTTCGAATCCATCCTAAGCAAGCTTCTGTTTATCTTTGCTGAAGAAAGGGTAAAACTTTTCACTACTTGGTTTGAAGTGCTTCAGTTTGGTTCATGTCAGAGCACCAACATTAGACGTCACCTTCTTCTCTTGACTCTATAGGTCCATAATTCTAGAATTTGGCGACAACGGAATGATAAGATCCATAACCGAGCGATCATGCCTCCTCAGTCCTTGTTTAAATGTATGATGCATGATATCTCTAGTCGAGTAGCTTCTTCAACTTGGTTTTGGAAAAAGGCCCATATATCTCCTCCCCGTCCATCTTCACAAAGTTATTGATCTAGTTTATGAGCAGTTAACCTCTAGTTATATATTTTGTTTAGTTGACCTTCTTGTCTAGGTCCTTACCTTGTAAGGCCTAAGCTTGCCGATGAAGCTTGTTCTTTTATATAATGTGGCTGTTTGGGGTTCCTTAAACTTAAAATAAGTTATTTATTTCATTTTTTTATATATATTTTCATATTTTTTTAAGATAAATATTTCTTTTAAAATTTAAAACAAAATATTATTTAAAAAAAAAATAAGTTACTTATTTTCAGAAAAAGTACATACATCCCCAATATCTTAAATTAACAAAAAAAAATTGAGGTGCATGATCTGCTCATCTGACAATTCCAATTTCAATTTCCTCCGCATAAATCACATAAAAACTGTGCAAACATCACATACATAAATCACCAAAATTGATGTTCGAGTTTATACTCCGTAAAGCATGAGATTTTTTTGCTTCAATCTAACAGTCAACGTTTTCAGGATCAAGAAAGTTAACAATATTCCTTGCTTGAAAGTTGAGTTGAGTGGGGACCTCACGCAAATCAATCAATGCGTCCAATGCACTCTCACCACGTGTATCAAACACCTAATCCAAATGTATTCAAATTAATAAAACCTCAATCCAAAATATACCATATGTCAATCTCTAGTAATTTTGTTTTCACCCTATGCAGTAATTACTTTAGAATTTAGATTAGTGGAGTGTGTAATTTTCATGTTATAAAAGTAATATTTTTACAAATTTTATTTATGCATAGTACTTTCTCCGTCCCCCTTTTACACTTATGAAAAAAAAACACATATTAAGAAAATATTTTTTTTGAAGAAAAAAAAATTAATTATATAATTTATTTCTATGTTTACCCTTAATAAATGACTTGAATAATAAAATAAATTTGAAATAAGTTGTAGAGTCAAACATGAGAAATAAGAGTAACGGGTAATTTTGAAAAAATATGTAAAAAGATATATTTAAATAAGATATGAACAATCATTTAGAGACAAATTTTTTTCCAAAAGTATCAAGTAAAAGGGGAGCGAAGGAGTATTTAATTATTTTAACAATTTTTATAATTCTCATTAAAAACAAAAACAATATATATGTGTAGAGCTTGTAGTAAAGATTCCGTATATACAAATTAAAAACAATTAAGATTTCATTTGAAATTATTATTTGAAATGGTTGGTATTATAAAATAACGATGTTCGAAAAGGTGTCGTTAAAAATCAAAATTTGTTTGATAATATTTTTAACATGAGTATGTTTTAAGGTTTAATATTATAAAAATAATATTTTTTAGAGGTTTAATAATAAAATTTATAATTATTTTTCGTAAAAATTAGAAAATAATATTTTTATACAAAATATGAGGCCTACTTTTTTCAAAAATAATTTTTAAATTAAAAAACATTTTTAAGAAATTGGTGTCAAAATTTTAGTAACCAATTTTTTACGTTATATCAAAGGATGCCTAAGTTAAAAATTAATATACAGTATAATCAAAATATTTCTTAGTTTTTGCAATAAATATATATATATATATATATATATATATATATATATATATATATATATATATATATTTTTATATATATATATATATTTCTTAGTTGATCCTCAGGAGCAGTTTTCTACTATATATTATACATAAAAAAAATTTCGCGACCTTCACGGTGGTCGAGATGGCACGAACACCTGCCGTCACCTTTACAGAGCACACCTTTCGATGAATATTTTTATTCTTTTAAGATTGCACCATTGATACGTGTACTTATTTTATATTTACATTTTCTGAAGATCTAGACCATCTTATCCAATTTGCTGCCGTACAGTAAACTTATACTACTGTAAACATTTTTTAATTCTTGCTTCCTCGAATTTTCTTTCAAAAAAATGTATTCTTGAACACCTATTTATCTTTCTTTTTTTAATACAAATTTAGGTTTAATTTTATAAAACTATCGATTATTTTCAAGTGCAAGTCAAGTATAAAGAAATGAAGCCTAAACTTGAAGTACAGTAGTCCTATCCAAACTCAATTGACTCTGGATATCATTCAATCTACTCAATTTCGAATGCGATATATGTAACAATTAGAAGACTAGAGGAGAAAGATTAAGATTGTACAACTATGTATAATTTGTTACAAACGGCAAATATTAGTAACAAAACAATTAGGTTAAAATGAAAAAATCCAAAATTTTCAAGCTTTTTCTTTGAAGAGTGAAGCTAATCCAGTAACAACCTTTCCTCTATCACAGCTCTTCGGTTTAACTGCCGGAGGCTGCCACGGTAATATTATTGCCGGAATGTTCTCGTCGCAAACGGAAACATTCTCAGGCAATGAAACCATTTTTTGATCAGAATCACAATTTACACAACACTGATCATAATTTTCTACATTCTCCAATTCCTCATCCTTTGGTGGACTTGTAGTCCTGGTGTGAGAAGATAGCCATTTGGCTCTCATGTAGTCGAATTTTCGCCAAGGCGGAATGTGCATTCCTTTCTTTTTCAAGCTTTGTTTAGCTGCCTCCGATACAATTGAAACTACTTGTTGTAACCGATCACTTGTTCCTACGAATATGTATGGTAAATTCTGAAGTATCGTCTTGTAATTCCCGGTTGGCCTAGCTATTTCAAACTCCGATTTGAAGTCTATATCGATCAACACTCTTTCTCCTTCCGCAATCACATCTATGTACTCATATTCCCCTGTATAAAAAATACAAACATTTTAATCTTAAGGAGACATGTTGTGCACACAATAAGGCTTTCAGAACAGTACCAGCCGGATAACAAGGAGATTTCTCCCAGCGTGATTTACAAATCGAAGCATCGTAGCCTAGAAACAGCAATCCATCTGTAACAACCGTAATCAAATCATCTTTTCTCTTGCAAGTTTTATTTGTTTCGATGATTTTTGAAGTATCCGCCAACAGATTTCTCTCAACAACGCTTGAACATTGAATCAAACTCTACAAATTAAATCAAATACAAATTAGTTTCGTACTAAATAAAGATTTAAGCAGGAACAGAAAGAACAACAAAGAGATTTAAGTTTTACCTTGATAGTATCGGAAAAATCACCATACCAAGCCGTAGGTATAGAATCACCAAAGCCCGTATCAAACTCCTCATCCGAACTATCATTGCTGTTTCCGTTGAAACAGTTACAGCGATTGCGACCACATTTCTGAGCCACGTGTTTCTCATTACTCTCTTCGATGAAATTCTCAACCATTTTTGCCAAACAAATAGAGCTTGGCTCGAACAATTCTCCGTCTTTGCCATACACTTCACTGCCACCAGTTGCTGGCTTCTCCGTTGATGAAATTCGACGAACATTTGGAAACTGCAGATCAAAAAGCCTCTTGAACCGCGATTTTATCACAGGCTTAGTCGCTGCTTCAACACGGATCGACAATTCTCCACATGCTTCCAAATCAATTGGTTGAATCTTCATCGGAGGCATCACTATAACTTTTCTCCCCTAATCACTCGTAATTACTTCAGTTACTAAACTCTCTTAATAACAAAATAAAAAAAAATGTGTACGATACTCAACAGACTCCCTTAAATGCCTGATCTCTGAAACCTATTCACTCACTCGCACAAAGAAGGCTAAGTTCATTAACTCATACACCACTTCATGACCACAGTTGGTTAGTTCTACGATCACTTTACAAATTACGCAAAATATATAAATTTCAGTACCTCTAGAATAATACCGAAAACTAAGTGAAACGAGATTTTTGCAAGTAAATTAATTATACGGTTACAATTTTTCGTGGAAGACATGACGACGATGGACAGGAACACGAACATTACGTGCGGATAAAGAAAAATCGTTAACCGGAATATTCATTTGACAGAGGAAAGTTGGAAATAAAGGTTGCTTAAGTTTGTTAGATAGATGCAAGGAGAAGCGTTTGTTTATTTAGATTCGGTAGTTTTGGTTTGTTAAATAAAAATGGTACGAGTGGGTTAGGATTTATATAGAGTGTGTGAGTGCTGACTAGGATTTACGGGTCTTTCTGGGAGTCTGATATGGCATGGAGTTGCGGTTTTATTCACCTGACAAGTGTAGCACGACCGTTGAGAAGTTTGGATGAGAATATTGTTAGATTTATCATTTTGAATAAATTTAATAATTCTTTGGTTAAGTTTTGAAATCAATCACAGATAATTTTTTAGGGGTTTTTTCAAAAATATCTAAAGATAGATTATTTTTTGCAAAAATACCAACTTTTTTTAAAGTATTTTGCAAAAATACAATTTTTTTAAAATAAAAATTGCAAAAATATATTTTTCTTAAATGTTTTTTTTCAAAAATACAGTTTGAAACTTTGTAACTGAAATTATCCGAATCAACAAACATCAATCACAAATGCAACTTTAAAATTTAGTACTTATAATCATATTTGGTTGCATAATGCGTTGCTTAATAAGTTGCATCAGTTAAATCAAATGTAACTAAAAATGTATTCAACAACAACTTCAAATATTCTCCAGAAAAACGAGGAAAAAAGAAGTCGTGTGGGGTTACTTTTTGGTTGCAAATCGTATTTTTACAAATATTTTCGGAAGATAGTAAATCACAATTTTTTTCAAAAATGTTAGTATTTTTGATAATTTACCAATTTTTTATAATGTTACTATTTAGTATTTATTATATTCCCTATTTTAGTATTAAGATGGATTAATTAGAGATCCAAGTTAAAATTATTTTTAA
The DNA here is from genome assembly GCA_008931105.1 of Oenanthe javanica. Classification (NCBI taxonomy): domain Eukaryota; kingdom Viridiplantae; phylum Streptophyta; class Magnoliopsida; order Apiales; family Apiaceae; genus Oenanthe; species Oenanthe javanica. The sequence continues at coordinate 107,710 of QRFB01000287.1, forward strand.
TTANCAATTAATCCTCTGTCGTCCCAGGTCCTGGGTTCGATCCTGGCTCACCCCGAGAATTTCTTTAGAACAGATACTCATTTGTAAGGCTATAAGCCAAATTAGTCAAAAAAAATATATATATTCAACAACAACTTCAAATATTCTCCAGAAAAACGAGAAAAGAAAAAGTCGTGTGGGGTTACTTTTTGGTTGCAAATCGTATTTTTACAAATATTTTCGGAAGATAGTAAATCACAATTTTTTTCAAAAATGTTAGTATTTNAAATCACAATTTTTTTCAAAAATGTTAGTATTTTTGATAATTTACCAATTTTTTATAATGTTACTATTTAGTATTTATTATATTCCCTATTTTAGTATTAAGATGGATTAATTAGAGGTCCAAGTTAAAATTATTTTTAATTAAAAAAATCGAATCTAAAATGTAAGAATATCATTGTTCAACCACTGTTCAGTGTAGGTACATTTCAGTTTAAAAAAGCAGTTGTAGAGTTGTAGCCAGGTTCATCATAGTTCACACTCTTCTTCTGTATTATGGGACCCATTCACTCATCATCTGATCTGAGTAACATCATAAATTTAGTACTGAGCACTAATTTGTTTCGACAAGGGACCAATTTCAATTATGTTTTTAATTGTCTATTTAATCATATTTGTTTTTAAAAATGAACAAGTTGTGCAAACTGCAAAGCCTATTAATTTACAATTCTGACTTGGTTTGTTTTGGTGTGATCATTATTGTGTTCATCATAGTTTACACACCTGCACATTCACAAGTCACATAGTTTCAAGCCTAGAATGTTAGATACTTAGATATCTTTTTTGTCCTTATTAATTTATGGTCTTGTCTTTAGTTCGATATATAATATATTCTTTAAAAAAATGAAATAATACAATATCATCATAAATTTACCCTTATTTTGTAAGACAGTAGATAATATAAACTCTCTCTTATTGAGCTTTAGAGTTTTGGTAAAAAATATGTGTACACAAATTTTAATTTGCAAAAAATAGTCCAGCTGACATGACATGTCCATAGCATAACGTGGATCCTCCAAATAATTTTCTTCCCTAAATTGTTC
>QRFB01000288.1:2542-108664 GCA_008931105.1 Oenanthe javanica
CCCCCCCCCCCCCCAAATTGATAAATAGGTGGTACTTCATATAAAAATCTGATAATACAAATTAATTATTCCTACAAAGAGATTAACTTAATAAAAAGGAGGTAGCTATAAGAAATTAAGGAGAAGGCCGAAGTTGTGTTTAATGAACAAAATTGTTCTCTGATTTATTATCTCATTGAATTATTCTCCTTGTAATGGAAAATATCTTTTATTAATTACTATTCGTTAAATGAGCCCAACTAATTCTGAAAACATTATTTTCTGCTTACCGCCAATACAAATTTTGCCATTTAAATGCAGAAATTAGAATCAGAAGCAAAATGGAGTGGCTTTGATAAGATGCACCATTAATATATTTGGAGATGTGATTTGTCTTACCCTTGATTAATTACAGACAAAAAAAGGCTACTAATAGAATAGATTTTGAGTTGTACAGTGCAAAATCAGTGCGCTATGTAATCTAAAGTTAATATTAGCCAAACAATCTCTTAATTTATTTCAGTACTAGAGCAGTAGCAGAATTACTGCATTATACAAGAGGCTGATTTAATAATGGAACTGTTGTTCAGCCTTCACAAAATACTTTGTATTTTCTCGTTTTTTTCCTAAAATATGTAGTTCACCTTCGTAAGAAAAGTTCGACGAATAAAGTGCAGAAATGTTTATATTGCCGTGTACAGTGTTGGCCGAAAATTGCATTATGCCTTAATTGCAGATGCCAATACACCAGTTCCTAGTGTGTCAGTGTTTTCTGGTTAAATGGGTATCCAAATCGAAGCAAAACCATATCCACATGGTCCGTAGATCTATAAGTGAACAATGAAAAACAAGGGTAGTACCTTAATACAAGAATCGAGAGATGATGACAATTCCTTCTTCAAATTGTCCCTCACAATTCTATATATTTTTTCAACATAACCTGTCAGTTGCTGCTTAAACAGTAAAGCCGGATACTTGGGCTCAACTTGTTGCTCTCCCTCGAGGTTTGAAGATCGGAAACCCTGGAAATTTTTTTACATGTTAACAATAATCTTACATATTGAGACATATGAATTCTGAATAAGTATAGTACCAATCAACTGGATAAAACCATACCACGCCGAACATACCCCGTGTGTTTGACTTGGATGAATTTTATATCAATTTATACGAGTATAGACTAAAAGAACAATAAGAGAGTTACTCTAAAGCAGTATCACATATATAATAATTATAATTATAAAAAAAATCTCCCTGGTGGATTTCTCTTTCATTTAATAAATGTATGGAATCTTGGGTTACTTATTGGTGGAATACTAGGCAATCTGAATTTTTTTTAATGATATTCAAGAAAAGAATATTCTAGAAAAATTCAATTTTAATTGGAGGAAATGATCTACCTTGTGAGAATCTCAGTACCTGTGTCACTCTTCCAAAGAAACCTGTCGGTTGGGAAGGCGGTTTCCTGAAGCTCCGTTGAAGTAAAAACAGTAACGTAGATATGTTAGAAAGCCAATAAACCATATGCTTACTATCAGCCTCACTCTGGGGAAAAAAGAAAATGTTAACAATGTTGAGGTATCATGATATTTATACTTGGGACTCCACACTGAAAGTCAAAAATTACATGCTTAAATACATATTGTGTACGTGTGTGCAAATTGAATCATTCAGGGAATTAAAAGCTACCAAGAAGTTGAATCCACAGTGAAGCTAAAAAAATATGTGACGCTATACATAGGTTCTTCCATAAGCAGAGAACAATATAGACACATCCAAAACTCATTTTTCATGTACACATAAAAAAGGAAAAGGAACATGGCACAGACAAGAAGGGTGCATACTTAAAACATAATGAATTGATATAATGATGGATGGGAACAGATTCTCTTCTTATCCTACTTCAAAATTCATTTTTTTAAACTTTTTTCTCTACAAGTAATGTGTTACAGATTAAATTTGCTATGCTGAAGTAGCTCAATACAAAGAAGACAATATACTTGAAGAAATGATGTAAATATGCTAAAGAAATATCAGTTCTCGTGTTTTAACTTTAAACTAAAAATACAAAAAATAATAATAATTCACCTCTATTTCTGAACCAATCATCTTAATAAGACGATCAAATACATTAGTTCTATCAGCTTCAAAAGATTTCCAATGCATGAGGCATCTGAATATGGTAACTGCTGCAACAGGTTTGTTTTCACAAAATCCAACATTCTTCGTGACACGTCTTATAAGATCATCAATGTCTTCCTGCCATAAAGTAATATAATATATACATATATGAATTAACTATTTATTATAAACAAGAAACCTGAATTATTACTGTGATAACAGAGAGGAAAGATGAAAACATTTGTGTCGAATCAAGTGTGTCTGTTGCGAATCATCAGTCGGAAAAGTGTAACAGCTCCTTCACATTATCAATAAGAAATTGTTCAAGCTTGGTGGTCATCAAACATATCCAAAAATTAAAACACTCCATAAATTTTGGCAGGTGCACCATATTTAAAAAGCTTCCAACAAAATTTCAGATGAACTAATATCTTTTGAACTAATTTTTGGAAGTTTCCAAATGAAAAAGAAATTAAACCATTTATTACACAGTACATAATGCAATATTAAGCTTGTGCACAACAGAAATTCTCAAAAATATCATACGATGTTTCAATTGAATCTGGAACACGTGCTTAAGAAACTGGATTCTTTTAAAAACATAAAGCCTCCTTACAGATACCAAACAAGCAAATGGAAGAGAAAAACAAACACACACCTCTATATGTTTAAATTTATGTGTCAGTGGAGCATCCATCTAAATGACCGTGTAGGCTAAACTTTGACACTTACATGATGAACATTCTTTGAAAAATGAGAGTGAAATAATAGTGAGGGAAAATAGACCAGATAAAGTAGCTAATGATAGTGGGGAATGTTAACCTGGACTGTTGTTGCTGCTGGCGCATTCAAAAGTGTCTGTTGTCGTAGAACTTGGCCCTCCATCTCCATGTCAGACAGTTTTTCTTCAAGTCTGACAAAAGAATTACGGATATAAATAAACATGAAACAAATTAACTCTAAGTTACCAAAAATCCCAAAAGTAACATGTGGTGAAAAACATCCCACTTGTATGCTGAAAAAGTTGCCAAATCAGGAATCATAAATAGCCTTCTGAATTTGTCATATATATATCATACTGAATTTCTTCTGTATGACAAGTATAATCCTAAGGTAATTGAGAGGAAATTATTTTCAATGTAACAACCGTTGCATGTCAGTCTTCAGCTGAATAATTCTGTTTTCCAGTGAATTAACTTGGGACTGCAAGATTACACAAGAAAAACAAAAAATATGAATGGTTATGAGTTATCAAGTACATTACACATATTTTATGGTCAATTTCAATATAAATGAGGTTTAAAGCCGAAACTTTTGTCCAGTCAGCAACCTGACCTTGAGTTGCTCGTTTTCAGCAGTTAGTTTATTAAAAAGTTCATTATCAACACTTGCACCATGTTGCAACCCAGAAACTTTGCCTCCTTGAAATTGAAGTCGCATCTGTTCCAGATCATATTTCAGTTTTTCATTTTCCAGTGTTTTCGCTTTCTCAAGATCTGCCTACAAAGATAAACAGCAAAAAATTAAAAAAGCTTCTAATTTTCCATTAATAAGTCTTTACTTCGTTTTTAGTTAGACAGCAAGGTTAGAACAAACATTATTATGACCAAAGAAAAAGTATAGAAGTATCCTTATGTATCAGATTATGAACTAGGTATATGGCCCGTACTTGGATTTTAAATTTCAACTTCTTTGTTTCAATGTAAAATAAATATATCTACACCTAGGAAGCATGGATTCTTCCCTCACCCACCGCACCGTGCACCCCTTCTTGGGGATTCTCCGATTCTTGGGGATTCTCGGGAATTCTTGGAGATTCTTGTTGATTAATTAATTAGTTAATTATTTAGTCAATTAAACACTTCATAATGCATCACTCTTGTTTTTAAGTAATTATTATATTAATAGTTAAGGATAATAAACTTATTTATATGACTATTTAGTTTAATTTCAATGCTACTCTTGAAATATATATATAATATATATTTAAAATAATTTAAAATTTGCCGAATCCCCATGCACCCGTATCCCCGTATTTTTTGATCTGCCGAATTCTCGTATCCCCATATCACGCACCCGCACTCATGCTTCTTAGATCTAATCCAAATAAGTTATTAGATATCAGCCAGACAGCTCCACATAGAGCATACCAAGGTAATTAGCTAACCAGCATCAGGGGGTACTAATAGTTGATTAGAGTACAGGAAGAAGAATGAACACAAGTTTCCCTAACTCACAAGTATAAATCTTCAAGTAGAGAACTAATAATGCCCCAGACTAACATTGTAACAGCTTGCACTTTTCAGATTGTTAGAACAAGTTATCTAAAGTATCAACCTCGACAGCATATTTTTAATACAAAATCCTTTACAAAACCCAGAATTCAGAAATTTAAATGCAAAATGATACAGAACTACAGAAGTACATATTTAAAAATAAACTGAACAGACAGCTTTTAAAAACTCCAGTCGACATCTACTAATATGGAATAATTCGTAAAATAATAAGCCAAACAATCCAGCAAGTAACTAATTTGATCCAACTAGTCGAGCCAAATAACATTTATATACAGAGGGGAACAATAATCGTATGGATATTAATATGTTCATCACTAATATTTGATTAATATTAAAGTACAAATCTTACTATATGTACAAAATTTTATGGATTTAATATTTGTTGATCCAACTAGTTAGTCTCTTACAGGTGTTAAGTACTTGGAAAGATGATGAACAACAACTATGCAGATCTCACAGACTAAGGCATAATCAGAGTCCTTTTTTTTATCAGAGGACAGAGTAAGGATCATCACAGACACTAGTTAGCAGTTAGAGACTAAAGACTGACAGAGTCTATGGTACAGTTAGTCTCCTTGTACAGAATTGATAGGAGGTGATTCTGCAATTTGAAAACTTATCAAATAGAACAAATCAATACTATCATTAAAGATGTATTCAAGAGAGGAAAGGTGATCCAAGAAAAGGCTACTAAAAACACAAAACGATTGAGACATTTGTAATCATCAATAAAGTTGTGATTCATTAGTCTTTTTGTTCCCAAGATATTCTAAAATTTAGCAATTTATATAGCTGACATAATTAATTTGCAGAGAAGGGATAGAAAGTCATGAATTTGTATCAGCTCCCTTCTACAAGTTAAAGACTGGAAAACAGTACTGAAAACGGAGAACTTACATTTAAGTTGCAAGACCAAACACCTCTAGTCTAACTTTAGCGGATAGCACAATGGAAAATGTATCACAACATGTCCTTGACGTCTTATATATATATATATATATATATATGCGCGCACACGCACACGCACGCACACATATATAGATAATAGATTTTTTTTTAATGTAATTTCTAGTCCTATTTTTCTAACGTCAATTCATCTAATATGACCATTTTCTGTAGGAGCAGGGCTAAAATTTGTGTACCATTTCCAGACCCTGCTCGAGACCATGATGCACTAGATCTGTTTAGTTTGGTTTATCAGATATGACCCTCAAGTGACTTAATAAATTCTGTCAAAATTCTTTTCATAACTAATTTAAACTTAGGACTTCATATATGTTGGTTGCATGCTTATGGTTAAAATGTCAGTATTAATTACCTATTCTCTACACTTACGTTCAATTCAACATCTTCCATAAGTTTTAAATTATATTTCTGAAAAAGGGGGTCTTTGCAAAAACAGTCTACCATTTAGGAGTAAGGTAAGGTCTCCGTACATCTCACCCGCCCAAATTCTACTTAAAAGGGCTTGTTTTTTGTTCACCTAGTATGTTTGTATGGAAATGGGCACATAAACTTGTCCCTTTTTGTTGGCTCTAACATCTACCATAAAAAATCTTCCACCACTCAGATTTTGTAGTAGCAAGAGAAGCAGCCATTGCCACATATTGCACAACCTACATCGATTTTAAAATGAAGAAAATAATCAAGAACAGCAGAGTTGAGTTCTAACCAGAAACTTCAGCATATAATGAAGATTGTCCATCACAAAAGAGGTATAATGTAATACAAAACACAAAGACATGTGGGTGTCAAGAAAGTGATGAAAGGACCGTGTTTATTTGAGTGGGCCAAAAGAGTAAGCTGATGAAGAACAGCTTTTCAAAATATTGATTTACTGACTAAAGCGACAATAAGATAGAACTTGGCATGATTAATCACAGAAAATCTAGTACCTCAAGGTTTTTCCAACCGCATAAGGGAGAAAAGTTATGGATCACAACCCACAAAAGAGATTCAAATCAATATTGATAATGTCTCAATAATCAATTCTAATGAAACTGAAGTACAATGTATACTATAAATACTGAGAATAACCCCTAACGGATTAAGGCCCACAAACGATCGGGCTTATTGCAAATAAACCAAGAACTAAAGCTTACATAACTATTACATACATTGTTATCACGAAGACGACTAGTCAACTAGAAGGTACTCGAGCGTACTTGGTGCTGTAATAAACATGATTATGGTTTGCAATCGCCCGATTCGACCAATGACAATACACCATAAAGGACGGAGATAAACGTAACATTGAGATGGATTACTTTGCTTGATTTTTGTTATCATTTGTGTTTTTATTTTCTTGGACATGTTTGATATTTAGTATTTAGATGTTATTATGCGGTAACTTTGCTTAATTTGAACTTAGTATTCTATTAGTTTTAATTTAAATTATAAAATTGATGTGTTTAGTTTTATTATATATTAAATCTAGTAAATATATGTATATGAACTACTTGTCAACTATTTACGACTTTTTGACACCATCATTTAGCTATTGCAATTCTTTTCCTCATAGGGTCATAGGTCATATGTATAAGACAACTGGGGCATTGGTCATGGCCTAAAAGATATTTTAGAGGCTTATAAAGGTCCATTTACAGGTCAAGGACATGAAGACCTATATAAGATCCTAACAAAATCATGGCATGCTCAATTATCTATTAACCTAGCTATGTTAGGCTCTTTAACCATTATTGTAGCTCACCATATGTATTCTACGCCCACTTATCCTTATCTAGCTACTGACTATGGTACACGACTATCATTGTTTACACATCACATGTGGATATATATATATATATATATATATATATATATATATATATATATATATATATATATATATATATATATATATATATATATATATATATATATNATATATATATATATATATTGAAGCGCATTTATAAATAGACGTTTTTGGTTTGAATTAGGAGTTGTGATAGGCCGCAAGAGCATGCTAGAATTTTGAATCACAACTTACAAGATCTAATAAGTTCTTAAATAGGAAAGTGAGTGCTTTTTTATATCTAAGTACACAAGAGCAGGCTGCTATAGCACTTTCCAAAGTTATGATTGTATTTTGGAGGAGATGATTTTTCATTTCTCATCTTGTTAAGTGTGCATAAGACTTTGTGTTCTCCATAATGGAGGACTGATGAGCTATATTCCAGGGAGAATTCCCTGCACAAAATGTATGATTGCATACTACAAAACAAAAGGCTAGACTTAATTGTGATTCAATCAAACAAATAAGCTACCCTCATGCGTTTCTCTAACTGCAGCCGCCAGGTCAGATCCTCAACTTCCTTTTCCAATTCACTCTTACCAGCTTGAGGACGAACAGTTTCTTTAGCATCCTGGAAGTAGAAAAAAGACCTGTAAACCCATTTAAATATTAAAAAAAGAGGAGCCTAAGGCTCATGAGTGGAATATAGAGTTTAAATTGCACAAAATTATTTAAAGTGAAGAACAATATGTTCTTTCATTCTTTTGTATGAGAAGAAACAGAATGTCACATCTCAATAACTGACACTCTTCAGCATATGAACTATGTGCTATTATATCTTGTCATTCCAGAAGCCAATAAATTCACTAAATTCCTACCAAAATAAATAGCTTTGTACGTATAAGTAGTATAACATATAGCCCAGCCCCAGGTTTTCCACAAACCCCACAATGAGTACAAAGTTTTTTGGTTCCCACTTTGACAATGGAATCATTGACTTGATGGTTAGCGTGAATTTAAACTTGATCCGGCTCTTCTGTATAATATACGGAATATTTCACCTGTACTATATATAGACAAAACAGCAAAGGCTAGCTGATGAGAGAGAAAATGAACTTACCTTTCTAAGCTTCTGTAGTTCCATGCATGCCATTCTTCTTCGCCAGGCACATTGTGTAATTATTGCAGCTTTCCTAACCCCCACAAGTGGGCTGCGGGCTAAGTCTTTCCGAATTTGACACTACAAATGTCAATTAAATTAATTAAAACGACATGGAAAATGACAATAAATAATGGTAACTTTCACCATCCATGGACATGGAAATTATCACTACTCGGTGTTTCCAGATTTTAATCTATATCAGAGAGGCATGTGAACTAATGATAAAGTTAATTCTCACAGCTGGACAGAAAAGTTAACACCAAGTATTAGTAGTTCATTACATCAATTAATATATAGATAGGTACAGTGGCAGACCTACCCTGTAACGAGGGTAGGGCTTGAACCTCCCGGGATAATGCACTAGTGTTATACTATCATTACTACTATACTATAGCCTCCTGCTTTAATATGTCTGTTTAAATATCATATAGAAAATATTCATATTATTTCAGTTTTCTGGATCTTTTTATATATTACAAATTTTACTCTTGTAACTTATCTACTTAACACATATTCTAATCTAATTATAATTATTAATATATCTACATAATATTTATTTATATCTAAAGTACAGTATGCAAATAATTAAAGAGATTTAGATTTTGATAAATCAAATACTCTCCTAAATATTCCAATATAATTTTTTCTACTTTTTTGGTTTAATTTATATGATAATTATGATTTTATTTTTTACTAGTTAATTTGTTTTAAATGAATGATTAAACAAACTGGACTGGGATACTCGATGAAAATCAAATAAATTACAACAAAATTATGCGAAGTAATTTAACTTTTTTCTAGTAAAATTTGGCACACCCTGGATTCAATTCCTAGGTCCGCACTGGATAGGTAGAGAGAGAGGGCATAGTTACGGGGAGGAAGATGGCATAGTTACAGGGAGGAAGATGGCATAGTTACAGGGAGGAAGGAGTCACGTGCTATGATGCCCTACATAACTTGTGGAACCCAAAGAATTACAGGATTTGATGATAAACCAAATTAAGGAGATATAATATTTACAACTAGGTAAATTAACATCAGAAAAAATCAATAGATGAGTATTTAATGCATCCAAAATATGACCACTAGTATCAAACTTATACCTATGTCAAAAGACGAAATTGGGCTATCCGTTGACCTACCTAATACTACTGATATATGTTTCAAGTCCTTTCAAAGTGATTATGAGGTCTTAATCAATTTACTAACAATTCCACAGACAATAAAGGACATATAATATACACCATAATATACAAAAGCCTCATATTATACTCATGAAATAATCTACGTGAAAATTTTATGTATTCAGGCTCATACATCTTAAAGCCATCATATTATGAACTAATATTCTCATTTGGTCAGTGGGCCTTCAATTTGATTGGAAGGTTAACAGAAAAAATTATTCATGTTGGCTTCTCCTCAAAACTAGATAACACTTTACTGATGCTTTTGCTTGAGAAATTCTAATAATGAGAGCATGAAAAATACGTGAATTGTGTCATCTCCAGTTAATCCTTATTGCAAATATTTCCAAGGTGACTTGGGTCTCTGTAGGAACCCCAGATTCAATATTTCTAGCATACATGTATACCTCGCGCCTGAATTTCTATCACGAAATGAATTCACAAGCTTCATGCCCATAAATGGAGATTTTTGCATTAAACTTCTTTCATCCCATCACTTGAAATTTTTAAATTTTAATTTTTTATTTAACCATCTTAACTTTTTATAGGCAAACTCTTTCTGGCTCATATAATTGTGCTGTAATATTTAATTAGAACCATTATAAGAAAGGTTAACCATGGTCATTATGCGTTGACTTGGAACTAAATAGGGAGTTCAAGAACAATCAATCACACCTTTCGCTATCTCTTTCCATACGAAACTCTTTAGAGTCCACAAAGGATAAGAGCTAAAACAGAACATCTCCCCAAGTGAAGCTATTAAAACTATAGCAAAATTACAACTGATTATATCAGTGACAAAACTACTAAAATAAAAAACAAGATAATCCTTCCAAATAATTTTAGCAGAAATATTTACCTAATTCTGCCATTACTTGACAATTATTTAATATGCCAACTTCACAACATTAAAACAGATAATTGATAATACCTTGGTGACTCAAACAGCCATAAAATTACCAATATTGTATTGTATATGTAAAAGGTGGTGAAACATGTGAACGGAGGAAACTACAGCAGCTCCTGAAATGAGCCTGGTCTCAAGGATGGTCATAAATAATAAATATAGTGTAATATGCAAGAACCTCATGTACTTAAATTTAAGCCTATAAATATGGCTGTTGTTTTCTGTAGTAAAAAAACTGAGAGAAATAATTCAGTTAATAGAAATAGAGAGGAAGCTAGCTGAAGCTCTTGAGAAAATAGAAAATGTGTTAGTAACCCTGTGTAAAGCTGTAGCTTATATTTCATTGAAATAAAAAGTGTGTTGTGTGTTTGCCTTATTACACCTCTGTTATAAAACATATATTGCATTTGTTTTTTGAGTTCATAAACTTTCTACAAGCCCAAACAAGTTTCCAACAGTATCATCAGGACAATGGCATTAATTCTTTACCAATATCGTTACATGTATTTACCTGTATAACTATTGCTGCATTACTTAGCCTCATGACACGCAAATCATGCCTAGCAGACATCCCACGCATTCCAGCTTGAATATGAATAGCTGACTGCTGCAACATTTTGGTAGTCTCATAGATCTGGCGCGCAACTTGCTCTGTAATCATCACAGTAGACAGAAGAATAATTAAAAAAAAGACATGTAGCTTGTAACATCACAGCATGCAGTTACCAAATATTATATACTTCTGCACGTTGCTTGGATTTGTATGGCAGAGAGCCGCAATCTCATAAAGATTTTATGAGCGTGGTATGACCGAAATTTGCTCTGGATAATAGTTGCAGATTTTCCCAAGAGTTCAGTAAGATGAGCATCTAGCTCTGCCATCTGACCAGCTCGAAGAAATACTTTCGTCTTGCCAACCTGCAAAATAGATTTCTCAGAGAATATAAAAAATATAGAAAATAACAAGGGGAATAATAGTAGAGAGGAAAGAGATTGGAAGAGATCTGAACGTATATTATTATTAACACCTCTACTGGAAAAATTACAATGAGGGAAAAGCCTTTATTTATAGGAGAACTCCAGATTTTACTGTCTATTTCTGCATTCCAAATGTGGTATTAATAAAAAGGGAATTATAGTAGAGAGGAGGGAGAGATTGACGTAGAATTGAATGTATATTATTAATAATTCTAGTGCAAAGATTACAATGAGGCAAAGACTCTATTTATAAGAGAATTTTAGGGATACTGGGACTCGACTTTTAGACCAGATTTACATTTCAGGCCATGTCGAAAAATCACTTTCAGCACGACATTTGAGGCCACCAGCCCTTGAGCTGATAATTTTTTAGGATATCAGAACTCGTACTTGTGACAATTTGGTATATCTGAGCCTATGTCTGAACATTGGAAATATTGACACTCGATGGATGTGCATATGTGTTAAGAGTGAAGAAGGAAGGAAGAGCATAAACAAGAGATAAATCCAAGGCTAGTACAATATTCTCAATACCTCCAAGGCTAGTACAGCTGAAACTTAAATAGGACAAGGATTAAACTAGTAATGGAAACAAGTATCATCTTCCCTGACATATGGGATTTGACCTGATCATCATTTTCCATGATTTATGGGATTTGATCTTACCTCATCTACTCATTTATTTATTAATATTCTGCACTTAATAAATGATCATATATTATTGATATTGCTTATTCTTCAGCAATCATATGGGTATGTGAATGTGTCTTGATGAAATGGACATCGGCTTGAGTACACAAACAAGAGCAGTATGATAAACTTGAACCTGCCTTAACATGTAACATCTCAGGATAATTTCTCCTAAACAAAATCTAGAACTAATAACTTCGCCAAAACAAAATCAAAAACTGATAACTTCATCGAAACAAAATCTGGAACTAATAACTTTGCTAGAACAAAATCGGGAACCCATAAACTCCCCGGAACAAAAGCCAAAACTGATAACTTCACGGAAAGAAAAGCCAAAGAACAGATAACATTGCCACAACCAAAAGTCGAAACTGATAACTTTGCAGGAACTGATAGTTTTGCCGGAACAAAACAAAGAATGTAGCTCACTAAACTATATAATTTCCAGCAACACAATAAAATAGAGCTATATAGTAATATCTACAAACCGACTTAATATTATTTTATGTTTCACAGTTAAATCTATAAACTTGGGGTAAACTCTTAAATCAAAGATCCGAGGACCATTTTCTCTTAGGAAAATATACATTATTTTTTTATCACAGATCTAGACTCATAAAATCACCTTATATTAAGAATGGAATCAACTCGGGTTTGAATAAAATACCCGGTCAAAGTATAAATGCTGACGCTAACATAAAAATATTCATTAAAAAGAAGATATAGATAAAAAGATGGCCCAATATCATGCTCCATTCGGTAGCGCAGTATGCCCACATTTTAAATTTTAAAATTAAAAAAACAGGCCTGATATCATGGTTGTTGATAAGGAAGCAAACTTCCATTAAATCTTATAAATAACCTAATTCCTAAACAGTGGTGTGGCTTAAAAACAAACCCTATCTAGCACTCCTCACTATACCCGCTCTGATACCATGTCATAATATATAAAATATTGTGTTTATAAGAGAATTATTATTTTGTGATATTATAGTGAAAAGGAAATATTGTGTTTATAATAGAAAAGGATAGCAGAACTGTTATATATGTTAACTAGTCCAAGTATTACAATGAGGCGAAGCCCATGTATATAGAACAAATTAAAGAAATTAATGCCTATTACATGTGATATCACTATAGTAACTAAATTTATACAAAAACTATGTTTTTCAGTTCAATAATGATATTAATATAGAAAGTTTTAAAAATAGGCTACAAAGCTAGAAGTTAACATTTACAATGCTTAATGAGAGATGTATTTCACCCAACTACATGCAATACTAAAAAAATTAAGTTCAAGCAACAAAGCCAACATTTATTGCAACATGAGACTCCAATGTGGATGCTCCCTCTGGTTAAGGAGAACGGAATGGGGATAGAACAAGATGAAAAAATGTGAACAAAATTAAAAGTGAAAGTCTTAGATATGATGAGATATGTGAAGAATAATAGCAGATGGAGAATTCATTCTCAATTTGTGGGTTTAAGATCTAGTTTAAATTGTTAGGACGGAAGAAAAATTATATATATTTATCCATAAACTGTACAAATTTCTTCTAACAAAACAGAACATGATTGCTAGACACATGTACTAAGATGTCAGTAATTACTCTTTAAAGTAAAGTTTAAGATAACAAATTGTAGTGAAAAGTTGGATATAAAATATATTGAATGCATTATGTTCTTTACTAGGCCATTGTTGTATGTGAATCAAGCACAAATCTAGATAACTTTTACCAGAAACATACCTGGTAGCCTTTAAGGCCCGCCTTTTCCAAGAGCTTCTTGCAAGCAGTAACGTCATCATATCTTCAAAGTAAAAACCACAAAAAAAATCTATTATTTATAGATGAAACAAAGAATAGACCAACTTGACAAATAGAATACATTTTAATAATGTTAGCAAAGTCCATAAAATAACCTTCCACTCAAAATATCAGGCGCAAATAATTTAAATCGGGATATGAGTTCATCAAATGTTTTCCTTGTTGGAAATCCAGCACAACTGATCCTTATAGCCTCCATGACTCCCTGAAAATAATGTCATATTCATACTTCTGAGTTTTGACAAAATAACAAACTATCAATCAGATTACAAATGACTCTTAAGAGCTAAACTAACCCCACACTGAAGCTGTTGTAGTACATTTTTATTCTCAAAGATACCAGGCTTCAGAAGATTGTTTGGCTTTATACAACGAACATAATGTGGCTCTGTAGCATTAAGTGTCTCAAGCAAAGACTGAAGTTGTTGCTGTTGGGGGGCAAACCACAAATGAAATTGTAAAACCAAAATTTCTAAATTGAAAACAATTAGTAAGCAGTAACAAACATACCTTGAATCTGGTACCTATTGACGAAAATTTTGATTTATTGGAAGATTGTTCAGGTAAGGGTGGGAACAGTCCTGATACAAAGGAGCACGTGGAAGCACATAAGAGCGCTTGATGCTCTGCTATAACATAGTCTTTGTTTTTATCAAGAAAGAAATCACTTCGATAAGTGACCTGAAATCAGAATAAATGGTTTTAAATATAAAAACTATTCTATCTTAATTTAAGGAATGACCAGTTCGAATGAAATTTTGTCTTGTTTTGGCAATGGTCATTTGCACAAATTTAAGTACTCACACACACATGTCTCTACTGAGCCTCGAACCTTCGACCTCTTGTTATCAAGAGACGAAATCCACTAGGCTACAATTCTAGGAATTCGAATGAAGTTATTAGAATAATACTAATGGAGCTCCTGTGAACAGAAGTACATACATCACCAGCATAATGGCATATCGTAAAATCAGTCTGTGATAACTTTGGCTTTTTGAAACGTTTATGATTGCTGAAGGTTTGATACAACTTTTCTGCGAACGTTTTATGTGTTGATCTGGGGAACATGCTAAAATCAATAATCAAGTTAGCCTTAACTAATGTCTAATTATTTAGCCCAGTCATCTTGAAGAAATAATTAACAAGGGTAGCAAAACTGCAATTCAGATAAAAACATACCAAGCCTCGTCCAAAAGAGCAATTATCCCTCCAGGTTTCTGAAATATTATATGTAATATATATTAGAAAATTAATTTCCACATAAATAACACACACACACATATATACATATTTATGCATGTGCGGTAAGGGAACATTTGGTCAGCCATAGCCAGTTTTAATTTAAACATATTTTAGCCCAACACTTCATCTTCTAGGGTTGGATAACTTCATTTTCTAGAGATGAGTTTCATGTTAATCATGTGGCCCTATTCCATTCCTGGAAACTGCAAACTTGGTCTCGATCGAATGTTACAAAACTATACATTTTTTCCTTCACCACAGTCGAGGTCTATTTCAGATAGTCTGAAATTTGCTTTCAGGATGCACTGGTACTAGTTGTATACAAAAATCCCAGACACTTAACTGCTTCCCCAAATTAATGGAAACCAGACAAACTTCCATGATGGAAAGAAAGTGCAGGTTAGGGAAAGAATGGTTGGTTTTATTCTATTACCATTAATACTACATATACTCATAAAGATGATGGTCGAACCTAGCAGAGCCTTGCCATGTGATTCTTTCCTCCTATATATCTGTAAGAGTAGGCTGCCCAAGTTTAAATTGGCATTTGAATGATCAATCATTTTCAGACACCCCTACTTAATCATCATGGATGTCTTTGAAAACATCTCCTTGTTGATGAAATTACAGGTTCCGTGGTCCATTACATAAGGGATTCCTGTTTCATTATGATTTAGGATTCTAATATTTTGGTTGTATGGATAATGTTTGGAGTACATAGAGACTAGAGATAAGTACGATATATGAAGAGACTGAATGTGAGACTAGAATCTTAAAGGGGCTCGAAAGTAAATGTACGATGAACTTAACATTTGTTTCTATAGACAAGCACAATGGACTTTCCATTCATTTGTGCCACAAATTTTGAAGATAAAATGCAGTTAATTCACTCGAGCTCTGCCAAACAGCATTAAATTGGTTTTCAGTTTCCTCTTCTTCCATTCTATTAGATTCTTCATTTGTCATTTACCACAGTCTCATGGACTTTGTTTGAGTTGGTTGTACTAGCACTAGTAGCCTAGTCCAAGTACAAAAGTTATCCTATATATCTGTTTTCAGTCATCAAGTTACCTAGTAGCCCAAAGCTTCACTAGGCAGATCTATTTTCATATAGTAAGTTCCTCATTTCTGCAAACTACATTCCCCTTGGTCAGACTTGTATGTTACACTTTGTAATGTCTACGATGGAGTCAATTTACATTATTTTTTGTACTCTTCCTTTCTTTCATTAAGTTGTGTCATTCACCTTCAAGTTATTAATCAATAAGCACTCTGACAATTCAAATGTCTATATGTTGATATATATGTTCTCTACTGAATTGCTTGTCCAATTCAATGTTTGTTATAAGTCTACACCTCTGGGCTCTAGCCATTTACTCTACCTTTTAAACATCTTTATCTCAGGACCTAATACATCAAATTCTTATAGGAAGCCTTAACATGACATATTATAAATTTCATTAGGTAAACATAAACAAGGAAAGTAGGAAACAAGGAAGGGAAAGGGAGGGTGGCTGGAAAAGGGGGTGGTGGGGAGAGATGGAAGCACTTCATATGCATCCAATAACCTTTTCAATGAGATCAAGAATATCTTTATTGTCAACAAACTCTATATAACTCCAGTCAATATCTTCCTTTTTGTACTCCTCTTGTTCCATCTTAAAAACATGCTGCCAAAGACAAAATGACATGCCACACTAGCTTAACAGAGTTGCTTTAAAACTTCTCAGTAGAAGAAAAAGCATAGTTTATGCATGAACCTGATTGAAGTGTTGTTGAAGTTTTTCATTGGTTAGATTGATACAAAATTGTTCAAAGCTGCGTAGAACCACAGTAAATTATTTAACTAAAATAAGCATCATAAAATGTAAAAACATATTAAGAAAGTACTTTTACACATTAGCAAGCTATTCAGTAAACCCTGTACAGAATTAAGTACAGTATCCAGCTGAAATATGATTATTTCTGGATCAAGCCAACATATAAATATAGGGGGTGTTTGGGGGAACTTTTTTTCAGAATAAGTCAACTTATTTTAAGACAAAGTTAGAAATTCCTAACTTTTTTCTGAAAAAAGTTGACTTTTTTTTGCAACTTATAGAATCTCAAATATACATTAAATACTTGTATAAAAAACATTTATCAAAATATGAAATTTTTACGCGAAAATAAGTCCAAAAGGACTTATTTTTAAGTCCAGCCAAACAGGCCAATAGTAACAATCCTCAATTAAACAGATATTCAGTATGTAAAACACAATAGGTATTTGAATTGTCTGTAGATCACACCATCGCTCGAAAATGAAAATGTCCAACGTCTTCTAATTGCTTATTCAGATATAAGTTTTTCATGCAGTTACTTATAAATGTTGGAAACAAAAGCGTACCGGCTAAGCACCTGTTTGTCTTGAAACTCTCAAATCCATAGATATCCAGGACCCCGATCAAATATTTTGAGCCAGGATCTTGACCAATAGAATCATTAATCTTGTTCACGATCCTGTGTCCCCAAGTAAGTGAGTTGTTTGATTCAAAGAAAACTGTGGCACCAATCACTTCTCAATTCAAGATCTGCTAGACGGATCATACTCACCAATCAAATAATCTCGAGTAAACTGTTTTTGCCAAAGCATCCCTACTGATTGCAGCAGCTACCGGGTCTAGGTGTTTTGTTATGGCCTCACCTCTAGTTACCATCACACGTTTGCACAAGGAGTCTTCAAGTAACAGCTCATCGCACCTTAACAAGAGTAGGATGTTATAGAGGTACTCATATCGACACAAAATATAAGTGGGTAGTAAAACATCAATTACATAAATAGCTCAGCTGCAGTTTTTAAATGTAACCGAGATTGAGCATCCTTGGGTTTAGAAGAATCTGACTCCCCACCCTTGGTGAACTCAATATTTCCTAAGTGGAGAACAGCTGCCACCACTCGGAAAATTGCATCCTACTAAAAAAATATTAGCAAGAGATCGACAGAAAATAGAAACATATGCACATCATCTAGACATGAACCTGTTCATCTGGACCTATTCCCACAACATTCATGGCCCTTTTTGTTTCAACATACTCTTTAGAATCATCCATTGCATCCAATTCAATGCAATTTGATTGATTCAAATAATGGTATGTCCTTGGATTTCCTACCTTATACCTTTCAGCATCCTGAAAGCAACAATGAGGAGATTTATATAGATAGATGTATACACATATCTAAAGAGATTATGGCAATTCACATATGAAGATAAAATACACAGTAGCAGATAAATGAAACTCTAATAATCGACTACAGGAAATCTGAGTCCTGAAAGAATATAAAATTAGATATATTTAGTAGTAAAATCGGTGTTTTAATAATTATCTACTTTCCAACGTATAAACTACAAAAAATCACTATACTAGTTTGATCATTTTCTTCCCAGTAACCCAGATCGAAATAAATTTATAATGTATTTCAATTTTCAAGCTTTTGGAAGGAAAGTTCACTCCATTTCATTTTCATGGGGCAGAGCAAAATAAATGACATGCTAGTCAATCTAATATGTCTTGCCGACTATCAATCCACAGAATGAAAAAGATAGAAAAAGCAAAGAGAATTATAGTTATCGCGTGAACGAACGGGAAGAAAAATGCACCACAAGTTAACCACTCACTGAGTTTATGAAAAGATAAAATGTACTTGTGATTCACAATATATATTATCCAGAGTAAGAATATAATTTAGAGCAATAAAATCATTGATATCTTAGATGCTAGCCTCCGGTGATGGTACACCCCCCAACAAGATTTGAAGTGATTTCAAGTTCTAAAATATTTAGCAAAGTGTAGCTATTGTTTCTATTTCACATGTCACTTCATGTCTTTTTAAAGACTACTGTAAAGAACAAAGAGATGACATGTGCTTGAATTGTGGTAAGATTGGTCCGGTCATTTTTCATGTAAAGCCGATGCGGAACGAAAAATTAAAATATAGTTTGTATTTATTTTATGTTATTATTTAGGAATCTATACTATATTATTAAAGCCACAGTGGCAAATGTTTGGTCGGTCGGTTGTCCGTTCAGTATAGTTTGTTTGTGTACTACTCAACTCCAAATACACTCTCCTAATTAAATTTTAATTAAAATATAGAATTGTACTCATAATCTACTAATTAACATGTTTCAATTTCATTATTATTCAAACACTTTAATTTATTTAACTTTATAATTTTATAATTAATTTTTTTGAATATTAAAATAATATCTATACTATATTTCTCCTACTCAACTTCAAACACAATTTTTTAATTAAATTTTAATTAGAATTTAATCTATCAACCATATATATTATAAATACAACTCTATTTAGAACAGATATATCAAGTGGAGTTCTATTTCTTAAAAATAAAATGAAATAAATTATCATATTAAATTAAATATTTAAATCATATAAAATAATTATTTTATATTATTATATCCTATATATAATAAGAGTAAGAAGGATCTTATCCAAGTATTACCAAAGGTCAAAGGATCGATTCTTAATAGCTACATAATATTATATACTAATTATTTATAAGTTATAATTTTTATTAAGATTCCTAACAACTATAAATTTTCTTAACTCGCTTCAGATTATAACTCAAACTCTATTAGATATCTTAGTGATATATAAATTTGAACTTAAAGAGTTATTTTAGAGTTAAATTAAAAAGAAAATTCGTATTTATTGTGCTACTTACACGACAGACATTGTTTGGGTCATATTTTGAGTTTCAGAAGTCAGAATTCGACGATTTTATAGCCCACGCGAAACTTACAAAATTATCTTTAATTCGAATGTGGTCCCACATCTAAAATCCAACTGAAGCAGCCCATAATCTATACAAAAAAGACAGTTACGAATTTTTATTGGAAAATTTTATTCCGTTTAGAAAACCTTTTTATAATTGATTTAAAACATTAAAATACTTTTTATATTAGATTTATACAGAGACATATCATATATCATATATTATTATGTATTATTATTTGATTAGAGTAGAGATAGTATTAAAGTTTTAGATTTTTCCTTATGAGAGGGAGGATTAAAGTTTTTCTTATCCAAAAATTTTCTATAAAAATAATTAATATATTAGGGTAACTTCATATGGAGAACCGATTACAATTGAGAACTCAAATACCTTATTAATTCATTGGTTTAGATTGAATCGAAGAAATTAGGTTTTTTAAAAAAATAATTATTTGAGTTCCCCGGTTAAGAGTTCAAGATTAACCTATGATATTATATAATACTATATCAAAAACACGTTATCACATACTTTGAATTATGCTATTTTATAAATAAAATAAATCAAATTAACATTAAAATAATATAAATTAATAAATATTAATACATTTTTAAATGAGAAAAAGGAACATAAGATACATCTTAGATAATTTCCTAATATCTTAGTATAAAATGATAGTATATTAATAAAATTTTAAATGAATCCTGATTTTACAAAATACCCCTGCTATGTTTGCATATAAAATCCTATGTATCTTAGGTATCTTGCCTAAGATATATCTTAGGTTCCCTAATCCCTTTTTAAATTTAATCAATTTATATATGAGAAAATTATATTAAATTAATTTTTAATGGGCAAATTAATTCTAAGGTCCCCGAATTATTAGTCATTTTTTATCTAAGTCCCTGAACTAAAAATGTAAATTGATAGGTAATTAAACTTTTAAATTTTTCTCATCAAAGTCCTTCCGTCAAATTTCATTAAACTACTTTCATTAAACTACTGTTAACTATTTTTATAAATAAAATTCATTTATATTTCTAAAAGAATGTTATTACACAAGTTGAATTGTCATAACACACATTAAGTATTAATAACATTAAGTATTAATATAGAGTAATATTTCAATAAAAAAAACATGTCATACATTATAATGAAAAAGTATAAAATGTAAAAATTACTATGATGGTAATTGTTATATATCATTTTATTTTGTAATATTAACTTAAAGTTTAAATCTCATTAGCGATATAGTAATATTTATTATTTACTGATGCAAGGTTTAAATTATATATATTATATAATTATTTATAAATTGCAATTAATACTATACTACTGAAAATCTAATAACATAAAAAAAACTTATTTAAATGAATAATTATATTATCATATTATTAAAAAATACATATATATTATATCTCATATACCATAATATCTATTAAATTTAATATAAAATAAACAAAATAAAGATCTTATCAAAAATATATTTAAATCTAATATGTATAATCTTAAATATATTAAACATATGTTTGATATATTAAAAATCATGTTCATAATATTTCGAATCGCAAAATTTTACATATTTATATATTAGTAATATAAATTTATATTTTGTGCGATTTGCATATTTATTTTTAATATTTTATAATTTTCTTATTTATATTTAATTCGGTTGATGTAAAAATATATAATTTAAATAAGTTAAAAAACTAATATAATTATAATATATTAAGACTTTTTAAAATTATAAAAATATTAGTAATTTTAAAATAAATAATTCGTTTAAAAAAACAAATAATTTAATTAACAAAACAAAATATCCGTGCATCGCACGGGTTAAAATTTAGTATATAATATACATACAACTTTGTCACATGTGTAGTGCTCTTTTTATACAACCGATCACGTGTAATATTATATTATATTTAAATTATAACATATATTTTCTTTATTAAGAATAATGTTACAATCCTCCTTAGTAATAAAATAAATAAATCACCACATTAAATTAAATATTTAAATTATATAACATAATTTATCGAGAGAGTACCAAACGCTGACGGTGACGAAGGTTATCGACTTTCGGTAGACGCGGAGTCAGGGAGTCTAAGTCTCTCGGAAGGGTTAGCGACTGAAAGAGCATTTTGAGTTCTTTTTCTTAGGAAACCCGCCCCTAATGAAAGAAGATTACTTGGATTACAGGTGTGGTTCTGGCATCCTTTGCGCCAGGCTTGGAAATCGTAAGTCAGACCCGTTCGCGAGAAAACGTATATGCCAGAAAAGACCTAGAACATACTTCTAAAAAAGGGCGAAACTTACATGAACGGCCACGGATAGAATGACGAGAGGGGACAGGGGTATACAAATGGGTTCCGCTCTTCACCTTAGCTATGTGAGTGCGCAGTACAAAGGCCTACATTTGAGAGGCATTGCCTATAGCACCTAACTCGAAATTTGGCTTTGTTTGTTGTTCTACCCTCAGGATTAACCCTATTTATAATTAGACGATGTCCATGCATAGATTCAATCACCCGTGAGTCTAGATCATTGATTTTGAGTTGATATTTTACATATAGCAATCTTGAGTTTAATTAGGATTTTCTCATCCAAATGCATGTAATTAGCTTTGCTTGGATACTAAAATATATATTTTTAAGTTGGACCTTCACCATGGTTGTCACATCGGTTACTCGAGTTGGTTGATGGGGGTCTAGCTTGTCAACTAGTCCATAAAAATAATACCAATAAATTAAATGATATGTTATATATATTTATCTATTTTTTTAGAGCTCCTTTTATTTTAAATATTAAAGATTAAAACCTCCTCTCTAATTCATATGGAAGGAAATAGTTACAAAAAAAAATATCTTTTATAAATGATAAAAAATATTATTATATTGAAACGTTACCCTTGAGCGGGGGGTATATGCCCGTAGCGAGAACAAGATAAGAGAGAAATTTTGTATTTCCATTCTTAATTTCTGTTAACTTAATTGTCTACTTCCATATATGTCAAAAAATTTAGAGAAAAATATGTTTCCATAAGTTTTTCATGACGGAACTTGCATTTAAAAATTATATTCTTTTTGTTTAAACTTTTATTTTATACCGAAGATGATAATTATATAAAAGGCAAGTTTCTATAATGCATGGTAAAACATAAAAGTCTTATCTTCTATTTCTTTATTTTTCTAGAGATTGTATATTTTAAACATTAAAAATATTATTTTTTTATCTTCTAATTCATAGAAAACATAATAATCACAAAAAAGTTAGTTAATAGTTAAAAAAAAACTTAATTATGATAAAATAAAAAAATTCAATTATTTTATACAAAAGATGATAATTATATAAAAGGCAAGTTTCTATAATGCATGGTAAAACATAAAAGTCTTATTTCTATTTCTTTATTTTTCTAGAGATTGTATATTTTAAACATTAAAAATATTATTTTTTATCTTCTAATTCATAGAAAACATAATAATCACAAAAAAGTTAATTAATAGTTAAAAAAACTTAATTATGATAAAATTAAAAAAATCAAAAAAGTTAAGATGGTATTTTAAATTATTTTTAAAAATGCATGAATAAAAACAATATAATATATAAAAGATTAAAAGGCGATAAGATTTGTTAGTATATTGTAATTGTCAAATTTAGATGAGATATAAACAGACAACAAAACAACAAAAGAGAGCCTCATCAGTGAGACACATGTTCAATGAGAGGGCACTTGAGTAAGAAGGAGCCTCTTAATTGTTTGAATTTAATCATATAGTAGATAAAAAATATTAAAAGACGATAAGATTTGTTTAATATATTGTAGGTGTCAAATTTATATGAGATCTAAACAAATGATAAAGCGGCTCATTAGCGAGAAATGTGTTCAACGAGAAGGCTCTCTCAACCGAGGAGCGTATTAATTGTTAGAATTTCAATCATATTATAACTTAGATAAATATAAATATTTTTTAAAATTAGCTCACATTTGAATTTTCAGAAAAATAAACAATAGTAATATATATATACACACACACACACATAAACAATTAAGGAACCAAGTTTTTCTTCATTTTTTGTTCAGGTGAACAATCAAATCAAAAGCGACAGTGGAAAGTACATGACAAACTTTTAAATTCAGTTGAAAATGATATTATTTATTTTATTGTAGTGATGGTAGAAAAGAATTTAATTTTCATCCCGATTTGGTCCAATAATATTTAAATATTTCACGTTGTTATGTATGGAAAAGAAGTATATATAATTTTTACGCAGTTTATATAAATATTATAAGCTTCGCAAGGCTTAATCGACTCGTCTAATAATATATATCTTATATATGTAGTTTGTCACAATAAAAGTCTGTTAATGTATATTAATTAAGAACATCTCATCTTTTCCATTCCACATACATAGATGTATATATAACGAATATACACACACCAACATATATATATATATATATATATATATAATATAAATTTATACTATATCATTAAAGCCGAATATTAAAAGTTTGGTAGTCGTCATCCTTGGTCGGTATTTGGGCCTGATAGTTATTATTAGACCTAATTTTTAAACATTAATCTTCCAACTAAAACACATTTCAAATTAATCTCCCAAATAAAACACATCTCTAAACAAAACACACAAACATTATCTATTAAAATACAAATAAAGTATATGAAAATTATAAGCTAGTATATATTAGTTTTAATTAATATATACATAATCACATACACAAACATCATTTTCAACCCAATAGAGAATAAACGAGAAGAAAAGTTTAACTTACTTATGTGCACATTATTCTTATTGTTGAGATTTCAGAAAATATAATTTTGTTTTAGTTTTATTCAATTTGGATTGGACTTCACCCGATTTTTTCACCACTGAACCGACTACTCGAAAAGTCGATCTGACTGGTCAGCAAGTCGATTGCTCGCCAAAGTCGACCGACTTTTCAACTTAATTTTCAGCAATTCAAGTCGACATTTCATGTTGACCCTCTCAACCTGACCACTAGTTGATCCGTCACAACTAGTCAAACCTCAAGACAAAAAATGACCTTCATTTCATTACACTTGCCGGTGGAAAAATATTCCTCTCATTGAATCCTAGAAATAATTTATTTTTGAGTAAATTGTATTTTGATAACCTATAGTATAATGTTGTTGCATGTAGTGGCTTTATTTTTTTATGTGTGTATATATATAGTTATATACACACATGTGTGTATGTGTGTGTTGATAGAGAAAATTAATATGTATTTAATTGGGTTTATTTTGAAAATATGTAAAATTAAGCCTGGAGTTTTTGGTTTAATACCAAGATTATGGTAACAAACTAACATGAAGAAGGAAAAGAAACAAAACACAATAGTCTACTTTAAGGGTAAAAATATGCAAAAGCGATATATTAAGAAGGATTGCAAACCAAATACGAGACTCAAATATCAAAATCATTCTATATCAACCAAGTCTAAAATAATATGTGGGGATTATAACGCTTATATATGGAATAGAGAACCCTGATAAAATAACAGACAAAACCCATAAAGTATTGCGCTTTATTGAATTTTCTTGACACAAATAGAAAAGGAAATAATAAGTTTTCAGCTGCTATCAGCTTAAAGTATCATCTGAATATCTCTTAAATAATACTTCCTTTGTCCCTCATTAGTTGTCCCTTTACTTTTTACGCATATTTTATGCACGTTAAAATATGCATAAAAGTAAAAGTCAAAGGGACAACTAATTAGGAACGGAGGGAGTATCAAAGCATTCAACTTTATCTTGCAGAGGTTATTTATAGCAATCCAACAAACATCAATATAACCGCAGGGTTCTGTCCCAGCTGTATTTACTTCACGAGTCTCCTAAAAACCTATCATATCATTCCTTTTCTCATGTTCCATGAGGTTGAAGATTTGATTACCCTCTGCCTAAATATTATTAGTGGGAGTGATTGGTGAGGTGCTCCGTAGGAGGTGGAAGTTTAATAAGCTCTACTTGCATTGAAATAAAGAGATTGCTTGGTCGCCTAGTCGGTGTTAGTTTGGCAAAGTTCGCAGAAAGTATTGGATGGTTCATGCTCGTTGTTGTCACCTAGTTGTGTGTGTGTATGTGTGTGTGAATTTTTCATAATCGACCCTAACCTAGAGAAAATTAAGATTTACAGATTCATGAAATAGTACAATGCAATCGAATATAAAATTTACCTCTGGCGGTGCAGCACAAATCATATAGAAGCAATGATAATTTCTTTCAGGATCTGACACCTGACAAACACGGGACCTTTCCAACAGATAAGTTCTGATAGCAGCACCTGAGATCCTTCCCCGATCATCAAATTGAAGCTCGACAAACTTACCAAAGCGGCTAACATGCATCACATGTGAGTACAAAGAGTTTTAAATAGTGAAAAGCAAAAATACATAACTTGTATAAAATTCAGAGGCTAAGAAAAGTGGTTTTAGAAACAACTACGACACCTTGAGTTATTGTTTCTCACAGTCTTTGCATTACCAAATGCTTCAAGAACAGGATTGGACTGCCAAAATTAAAAGTTTTGTACGAAATTACTTGACATATCTAAGAGAAAGTAAAAACCCAAACCATTATCCACACTCATCTCGTACACCAAGTTCAGTAAATTATAAGAAAACAAATAGAAATATTAATGATCTGCATACTTCTAGAACTTGCTGCTCCACGCTCCGCCCCTCAACTGCAGCTCTCCCTCCCATATATGCAAGATACTGCATAAGCATTTTGGTGCTTTCTGTTTTACCAGCTCCACTTTCTCCACTAACCAAAATTGACTGGCTGATTCCCTCATTGATCATTTGCCTGCACACAAAATTGCATTCATTTGTGAGGCATAGTAACAATTATTTAGCTATTTACTGAGGAGACAGTAAAGTTTGTAGTTACCTATAGGAAGAATCTGCAATAGCAAAAGGGTGTGGACTCTGCTCATGTAAAGCAGCCCCTTTATATTGTTTCATCACATCCTTGTCATACAAATGAGGCAGTCTTTGGAAAGGGTTTACAGCAATCAGTATACTCCCTGTATAAGTCTTCAAGCAAGAAGAAATTTTAATTGTAAAAGCCAAAAACACCTAAAGAACTAGTATATATGAGAAGCAAGAATTAAGAGCAGCCTTTGTTGACCCATATGAGATTAATAAATATCTAGAAATATTAGGAATTTGATTNAGAATTAAGAGCAGCCTTTGTTGACCCATATGAGATTAATAAATATCTAGAAATAGTAGGAATTTGATTTCATATAGATTTATGTTAAGAATCAAGAAAGGATAGGCAAATGTCATCGGCAGAAGTTGTCGCAACAAAAACCTATATAACTAGGAGAGAAAAAATAAATGCTACTACAAAAAAGAGAGATGCTTACATATATTTCATTCTCATCAAATCGGCAACTTATATTCTGCAAAACACCAGGCTCGTGCAGATAAGTCAGCTTTGTCATATCATCTACACCCCTCGAAGGGAGCTCCGTATCTTTGGGATAGACATTGGGTAATTTACATACAACCTAAAACATAAAAAGTGACAAGTACCATGAGGTATAATCTAAATCTCTAGTTTTAGGCATTGAATAAACACGACCAGGAAAAAATTGGTATAACTACCCGACATGTATGTTTGTATGTGTGTGTGAAGACAAAGAGAAAAGAAAAGGGACAACTGAGAAAACTGCAAAATATAAGTGTAAGGTAACTGTTTTGACTTCATCTTGCAGTGAGCCATTTATATATAAAGCTAAATTTTTGCACAGGTAGGGACCTAGAGCTATGGTTGGGATGGCTAAGTACTGAATCAGCAATACTTGATCAATATCACGACATAACCATTGGGAATTCAAAGAAAAATGTCTGTGTGTGCCGCTATACTAGACTAAACATTTTTATGTCTAACTGCTACATTTTTTATACTATTGAAAGTCTGTGACACTTATGGAACCAATAGATGCAAAACGTAGTAATGGTACACATAATCAAATGGTTAGATTTACTAAGATCCTCGCCAATTCAATGTAACAATTGAAAATATAGAAATTTATTCATCAAATTTAATCATACTCAGTAAAAACGTTAGTACAAAGGGAAAGAACGTTCAAATTTCATTGTAGTTCACATATTAATTACTAACTGTTTCTCCAGATGTGCATTTTACTGTAATAGCATCTCCCTTAATTTCCACAACGTCCCCATCTTTCCAAGCGACCTCAGGATCCTGCACCCATACATGAGATCCAACTACCACTGTCTTTGAGGTGGCCTGCAAAAGAAAGTTGAATGCATCAAACTTGACATTTCATTGTGTGTTTTGAGCCAAAAGTAGTCAATGCTGATGGAGTGAATTATGGTGTTCATTAAATTCTTCAATAATCTTAACCATCAACACCACACAAAATGTACAGTAATTTTATTAAGAAGATCACAAACATCATTAGAAATTGTCTAAGCAATCACAATTGAACTGAATTAATTTACGCATTACATAGTGCATAAATTTGCAGCAGTCATTTGAGCAGGTTCGGTATAGAAGAACCAATTTTACATGGTCTAAATATGGACACCATTATATAGTTCTTATAAAGAGGTAACAATTTTAATTTTAAAACTTAACCAATGATATTTTGGGCACATATCCATTCTTTTGCAGGTTCAGCAAACAATGTCTCCAAAAGAAGTAGAAATTTAAAAAATTCTCAATAAATTTTCATCATAGTCATTATCGTAGCAACAATATGAAATGCCTTGACCCCATCAATTATCAATTGGCGTAATCTTTAAACTTTGGGGAATTCCTGTTGAGAGATTTTTCAGTTATCTGATTACAGAGTAAGACTAATATATCAGTAAAGCAAACTTGCATTGTTCAAACTTCAAAACTCACATAAACTGTGGCTATATGTGGAACATTTGCTAATACAGGCACTGATCGAAATAAACAATCACGAATAAATTAAAATACAAGATTCGATAAACAAGAATATCAACCAAACTCTGTTCAAATTAAACTGACGCTAGACCATTGAAAAATATGCATAGTATCACAGAAATTACAAAACTAAATGCAATACCATTTCTCGGAAATTGAGGACGAATAAAACGCTAATTATCTGAAAAAGCCATAAAAACCATTGAAACAATGTACGTATAGAAATGATCAAACCATTGCTGCTGCATGTGTGTGTTTCATATATAAACATATATATATATATGTGTATATAATGATATGGAAGCGTTGCAGAGGCTGCAATGGCGGGTGGGACTTTAATATATGATTGTGTTTAAGATTAAAGTCCCCTCTGCAACTTTTTTTCTCTGTTGAGACCTTTTTTATTCAATCTCTCTCAGAATCTCTCTCTCTCTCTCTCTCTCTGAGATTATCTCGCTGTAAGATTTTATTTTATTTTTTTGTTATTGCATGAGGCAGATAAGACAGAGATTCACAACACAGAGGTTGGAGATCGCAACGTAATTGCAGATGTTAAATGTTGTGTTTGATCGCGGAGAATGTTAATTTTAATTTTTTCTAGGTTAACCGGAAACCTAACGGGTCGAATCCAAATCCAAATATAAGCTGCACAACAACGGCATGTTTGGCTTAGCTTATAAGTAATAAGTTACTTTTTTTTTAAAAGTATTTTCATATTTTATTTTTTAAATTAATATTTATTTTAGAAATTTAAGGAGAAAAGGCCCTATATGTCACAATTTGAGGTGGAAATGCCCTAAATGGCACAACTCGTAATAATTGCCCTAAATAGCACTCCAAAACGCTACATAGTGCGGCGTGCTGGAAAAAAAGTGAAAACGCTGCTTCGTGTAGCGTTTTTCACTTTTTTTTAATTTTTTTCGGGGAAAAACGCTATTTCGTGTAGCGTTTTGCATTTTTTTTTTTTTTTAAATTATTTTTGGGAAAAACGCTACTTTATCTTGGGTTTTGGGCTAAAAAACGCTACTTAAAGTAGCGTTTTGGGGAGAATTTTTTTTTTTTCAAAACTCAACACGATGTAGCGTTTTGGAGTGCTATTTAGGGCCATTTTTTCGGGGTGTGCCATTTAGGGCATTTTCTCTCCAAATTGTGACATATAGGGCCAACACCCAAATTTAAGACCAAATCTTATTTCCAAATTTGAAAATAAGTTACTTATTTTCAGAAAAAGTACATATATACTAACTTTTTCAGCTTATAAGCTGAGGCAAACGGGGCAAATATTCTAGCATTACTCTTACTCTTTCTTTAATAGTAGTAAGTTTTTTTTGGGAATAATCCTTTAATAAGTTTTGTAATTTGGTAGGAAGTTAGGATAAATATAGGAAAATTATATTATATTAGAAACTTATAAAAATTATATAGTAAAATATATTTTATTATTATTAAATAAAATTGACATTTACCAGTAATAGCCAAATATAAGGGTGTTCACGGTGCGGGCCGTGCGGTTTTTATCTAAAATCAAGGACCAACCCGCACATGCGGATTGGTTAATTTTTCAAAATCGCAACTGCACTGCGTAATTCAAAAACATTTATTCGGTGCGGTTTGTGCGGTCTAACAATTTAATATAAAAGTTATAATAAATTGCAAAATTGAAAGTTACAATAATAAGTGAAAAAATAAAAGTTAGAGAATTTTTAGAAGTTAAATTACAAACATTAAAAACTAGAAAACGGAATATAAATTTGAAAATACAACCAAAAACATATATGTTTTTATTTATAGTAGTAAATATATATATATAATCAATAAATAAAATAAAATAATATATATTATATTATATATATAATTACGGTGCGGTGCGGTTTAAACCGCATTAATTGAATATCGAAAAAATTTAAATCGCACCACGAAAATTGAAAACTTTATTTTGTGGTGGGAGGTTTATGCAGTGTGGACGATTCAATAAACACCCCAAGTCAAATATTTTGAATTCTTGGCATCAATTTTTGATTTTTTTTAAAAATTCAATCTAAAAAATTCTTGTTTAGATTAATAAGAATATACTAATCATATATTTTTCTGAAAAATTAAATCTGCTCTAATTTTTAAATTTAAATTCGATCAGAAAAAAGTTCATATTTCAATATGATCCATACAAAAATTTGATCGAATTTGGATAAAACTCAGTCCAAATTTTATCCTAATTATTTTAAATTATTTTAATAATATTTTAAATATTTATCTAATTTTATTAAAATATTATATGAAATATCATATGAAAATAAAAGTGTTTTAGAAGAAATTAAATAAAATTATTTGAAAAAATATTTATTATTTGAAAATTTAAAAATATTAATAATTTAAATTAATTCTTAGAAATTAAATTATTAATTGAATATCGAAAAATGGAATTGAAAAGTTTTAAATGAGATTTCAGAATAGTGTTTAATTACTTTTATGTATAAATAAATTTTTATTTGTAATTGAGTTTTTATGGAAACTTATTAAAAAGGCTTAAATACAATTTAAATCATGTGTTATTAACAATATAAAATTAAAACCTCTTTTAATATATTTAGTAAATTTAACCCTACGTTTTTTAACTATATACAATTGAATTTTTTTTAAATTATTAGTAAATTTAAGCATATGTTCTTAACTATTTACAATTAAAATTTTTTTAAAAAACAGTTAGTAAATTTAACCTTAACTTTTTAGTTTTGAAATAAAATAAAACTTACTCAAATCTGGTTCAATTTATGATAATTATAGAAGAGTATTTTTGAAAATAAATTAAATTCAGTTATGAACATTCATGAATATATTGTGCGGAAAGTGTAATGGCAAGAGTGAATAATATAAACACGTATTAAAATTTTCTTGAACATATATAATATATTATACATATAGACATATTAATATAGAAAAGAAAAATTAAATATTTATTTTATAAGAAAAAACCCTAATAATTGCATATATCTATTATGCTTATATAATATCTATTTAAAAAAATCGACAATTGTGCATTTGATGAATATTTATTCAAAATTTGGTCGTAAGATTTATTTTATTCTGAAATTAAAAATTCAATGTTAAATTTTACCAAATTTTTTAAAAAAAGGTTTTAATTTTAAATAAGTAAAAACATAGGGTTAAATTTACTAATTATTTTTAAAAAAAGTTTCAACTGTATATAATTAAAAATATAGGGTTAAATTTATTAAATATATTAAAAGAGAGTTTTAGTTGTATATTCTTGAAAACGCAAGGTTTAAATTGTATTTTAGCCTATTAAAAATACATAAATATGTTATATATTTTTATTAGACAATATCTTAATTGGTTTAAAAGGATGACCAAGATCGACCCATCATCCGTGGAATTCTCATTATTCTCATCGTAACTTTTGACTCTGATATATTTACAATATTCATGCTATAATTTTATAACCGATTTAAAATTTGTTAATAAAATATTAAAATTTAATATTTATAATATTGATTTAGTTTCAAATTTATATGGTTGAAATGTATCCAATTACATATTAAAATTCAATTTGGGCCGATATAGATCTCATTTATTATTATTGTTCTAGACAATTTTAATAATTTTTGTCCAGAATGTAATTGAATAGCAGTATGATAAAATTCAAAAATATATATTTTTTAATTGTTTTAATTTTAAAACCTACCATTTAGAGAAAGAAGCCCCTTTTCTAATTAAAAAATTGTTTTAAAATTTTTACAGGAAGCTGTTACATATTTTAATATCAAAACTCAACAAAAATATTAATTTTTTTTATTATATTTCAAAACATACATTTATAAAAAATTGTTAGGAATAAGTTCTCCTTATATTTTCAAAGTCTACAATTCTGGATGTTACACGGTAAATAAACTATTATAAAAGAGGGGGTGAATATAATAGTATCAAAGTCGAATCCAGGACCTGGGACGATAAAGGATAAACCCTCAACCACTTGGGCTATCCAACCGTGCTCTCAAACAATCGATTTTAGAATACAAGTATGTGAAAATAAAACTGTTTGTATTAACTTTAACAAACTTAATACAAAACTCTCTCAAGAAACCAGATGTTCTTAAGAGTTGCTAGGTTATGTGAATGATATGTTATTAACGATACATCAATGTAAACCTAAACTTGTGTTTATATAGTACACAACTACCTATCTAATTACAGCAAAGATAATAATTAATAAATGAAGAAAAATGATTTCCATAATTATCTTCTGAATAGATAGCTTCCAACAAAGTAATTGTCTTTTACACAAGCACTTCCATTCTTATCTTCAATCAGTCCTTAGTTTATCGAATACCAACTGTCAAACTCTTTCATGACTAAACTCTGTCGGTTGAGCTCTAGTCTTTGATGACGTCATGCAAACTCTGATCAGCTTCTGTAAACTCCGTTTGAAGCATTCTCTGACAGCATTAGTTCTTCATATCTAACAATCTCCCCCAATTTATGTTTTATTCAGTAAAACATAAATTTGAACTTATGATGTCAAAAACCAATTGACAAATGCATAAAGTGTTTAACTATTTACCCAACTTCATATTCTCTAATAGGCAAAGTTCCTAGCTATAAAATCATCAATCAATTTCCTTTCAGCTACTTCTAACAATCCCATCAGTTTCTTCTCCAACTCAACCATTTGCTCATTTGAGTCATCAATTTGAAAAACAACAGCTCTTAAATTATAGATAAATGCTCTTTCCATTATGTTATCCAATGCAATGCAACAGACCTTCTGACCACTTGGATTAAGCATTAATATAAGAGTGTCTAACACCATTTTTACTTTTGCATCTCCAACTTTCATTTCAACCTTAGTGTCATTTTCATGCATGTACTTAGGCCTGTACTCTACATCAGAGTTTGGATCTAGCAACTTCTCCTTCATCATATTCCCTGCTATTACACCTTTAATTATCTTCACCCACTTTTCAGTAGAGTCATCTCTTTCATTTAGTAAATAAAGAACATAATTCAGTTCTTTTGATGACTTGTGACTCAAATCTTCTTTAGATATTTTCATTATTCTTCTATCCTCAAGAAAGTACAACAGCTTTTCCTTAGGAGCAATACCATCAAAAGTATCTTTCACCAGATGAAAATCAATAAGCTTGTCCAAGTGATCCTGTGGTAGTTCCTCTTCAGGTTTGTCCTTACCAGTCGCTAATTGTCAGTACCAGTCGCTAATTGTTTGAAAACTTCATGTTCAAAAACAATAGGATTCATTCCTGGATTCTCTTCTTCATACATCTTTTTGGCAAATTCTTCATCATCATCCAGTTTTTCTTTAACTTTCTCAGGCTTATCTTCTTCTTCCAATTTCTTTGCCAACTCTACATCCTTATTGATTTGATTCAACTGAGCTACAACATCTGTTTTCATCAGAGTTTGTTGATTTTCTTATACTTTATTGCCAGAACCAGAAGGAATCAGAGTTTGATCTGTCAGAGTTTGATCTGAACATTTTTACCATCCTTATGACTCCATTGAGCTTTATCAGCCTTTCCACTACCATCGTCATTAGATTTATCAAAAGATTGTGGAGGAAACTTATGACTCCATTGACCTTTATCAGCCTTTCCTTATGACTCCATTGAGCTTTGTCGTTAGAAACTTTCTCCCCATTTCTAACATCATGAGAGATAGAAAGATGATCCATGATAAGAGTCAAAGAATCCTGAACAGAAGATACAACAGTAGTCAGAGTATCCACCTTAGACTCCAAGGCAGTGTGCTGTTTGGAAAGAGCCTGAAATTTCTTTTCAAGAACGGACTTGTTCAGTGTTACAGCAGTATGAACAGAAGCCCCCTGCTTAATGACATTCTCATGCAGAGTATTCACTTTACTGTGAAAAGCCTTAGTAAACACAAATATAGCCTTTAACAGGGCCTTCATTTCATCAGAGGATATTTCAGAGTTTGCCTTTTGAACAAGATAATGAGCATATGACCAATGCACCTTTTCATGAGAAAATTTTCAAGTTGTATCCCAGAGTTTTTGCTTTTCAAGATTGACCAGATCTTCATTTGTAGGTGCTCCCTTTTTAATATGTCTAACAACACCTTCCTGATCAAGAGCAGGTTCAATCTCATCTTTTAGCTGAGTAACTACACAGTAGTCCAGATAGTCCATTTTTAATCTGTCAAGAATATCATAAGCATTAAGTGGCCATCTTATTGATCTGTATCGATCCACATAAGAAATGGAAAGATTAGTAGGCTCATCATCAACAAAGATAGGAGAATCATCAGAGTCTGCATCCTCATCAGCTGCTTCATCATGAGCACTAGGTGCTTTAGAGTTTGGGACTTGAGTGACAGGTTAAACAGCGGAGCCTATTTCTTGTATACTCTGAGCACCTACACATAGAACAGAACAACCTAAGACTCTCTTTTCTTTTTAAGTAATCTCATTACTTCTCGCATCACACATCTCATGACTTTCAATAATCAGAGTTTGCTCACAAGAAGTAACTAACTTATTTCTCATATCTAACTCTCCTTTTACTAGAACCAGTGTCTGCCTCTCTATTTCAGTTCTATTTTCCACACATTTTACCTCAGTCTCACAAGAAAGGCTCAAATCACATTGTCCTACAGAAATAAGAGGTGGCTGAGAAGAGATGTTTGTGGTCACATGAATAGAGGGTACCCTTCCAGGACTATCAATGGTCATTCCAGCAGTAAAAGATGGAAATATAATTTCTGAACTTATAATATCAGAATATGTAAATTCTGAAGAAAAGTCAGAGTTTATACCTTGAACATTTGTAGAGTCTGATGGAGTGTCTAGTGGCTTTGTAAAAAGTGGTGGCACCAGTATTGCATCAGAGAGTGCCAAAGGAGTAACATCAGAGTATGACTTCCTGGATTCAGAGTTTAGCTGTTGTTCCTTGGGTTGGTATGCAATCACAGATTGAGTGATTGGTTCTTGTAAGACCAGAGTCTGTTCAATAGCTGCTTCACCACTTTGAGGTGAAGGTTCTTGTGTGC
Organism: Oenanthe javanica; assembly: GCA_008931105.1. Lineage (NCBI taxonomy): Eukaryota > Viridiplantae > Streptophyta > Magnoliopsida > Apiales > Apiaceae > Oenanthe > Oenanthe javanica. The sequence goes on from QRFB01000288.1 coordinate 38,450, forward strand.
TAGACTCTGCCAGTATTTGGCCTTCAGCATCAGCAACAACAGATTTTGCAATCAGAGTTTGAATGCATGCATCCAAACTTTGATTGGATGGTTCATGTGTGAATGGGGCCTTAACAACTTCTTCAATCCTTTGAGTTGAAGGTTCTTGTGGGTTGTACCCCTGATCCAAGTTGGCTTCATTTGCTAGAACTGTGGCTTCTGTTGAACTCTGATCAACAGGTGTTAGAGTTTGAGTGCCTGCATCCAAACTTTGATTGGATGGTTCATGTGTGGTTGGGACCTTAACAACTTCTTCAACCCTTTGAGTTGAAGGTTCTTGTGGGTTGTACCCCTGGTCCAAGTTGTCTTCATTTACTGGAAATGTGGCTTCTGTTGAACTCTGATCAACAGGTTTTTGTGGGCCTGGCCGTTCAGAGACTGCTACCTCACTTTGAGAAGTAGGTTCTTGTGTGTCTGGACCAAAAGAAACTTTTAGTTTCTTTTTCCTGGAAAAAACCAAGGAATCAGTTTTTCTTTCTTCAATGGCAACATTGTCCTTAGCCTTTTGAGCAGCCATGTCATGTGCAACTTGATCAGCCAATTCTCTCACCCTTTCATAAGATAGTTCAAGTATTCTCTTAGGTGGAGAGTTTTTTGGGGAATCAGAGACTACCACTAGGCTTGATGATGTAGCAAAATCAACATTCTGCGTATTAGGATTGTCATCATCATTTTTATCCCAGCATTTCTCATCATCAATTTCACTATCAGCCCCTATTCCCTTTTTATCTTTACTTGGTACCTTATTTGAAGCACCTTCTAGGATAATGGCAGGATTTTTAAAACTGTGTGATTCATGTTGTTCACCAACATCCATTTCAGCCAATTCATCATGTTCTTCTCGATTGGCATTTTCATCATCACCGTCTACCTAAATTCCACCGATGTTACTGTTTATTTGGTCAGGCAATGCATAATTGTCAAACTTTATAACAGCATCAAAGTGTAATGGATCAGAGTTTAGAGCTGCAACTAGAGAGAAATATTAAGAGATTTTGCCTTTATCTAGTCTCATCTTTTTCTTAACAGGATCTGATATAGGATTGACATGAAATGGCTTCATAAAAGAAGCAGGAGTAATATTTGAGGCAAGTTTGATAGATTTCTTGATAGGAAATACCATACCCTCCGCACTGTCATCAGAGTCTGTTGGTTCATCAATCAGCTTCCTTTTTCTAGGAGGAGACTTGGACACTGATTTTCCCTTCCTATTGAGGCCTGAGCCATGTACCAGAGAGGTGTGTTTTGCAACTGATGCCTTTCGGATGACATCAGAGGTTGTCATAGATTGAGTGTCAGTGTTTGGTGGGTGACTTGGGTTAGAATATGAGTGGGTGATTGATAAACTCTGATTCATAGTCACAGAAAGAAAATTTCTTCCATACACAGTAGGCATTATCTGATTCAGTAAAAGCCTGACCCGTGTGGGATAAAATAGCTGAGGCAAAATGGCCTCATTTTCTTTCTTGACATCTTTCCTTGACAAGTCAGCAAAAAACCTTTTGTTCATTTTAAAAACATACAACATTGCATCATTTTTAAAACTAACATTAGACAACAAATGACTAAAAATCAACTATAAAAATCTAGCATAATAGATAGTATGCTCATCATCACTACGTTTAACAACTATTTTCTTAATCAGCATACAAGGAAAATTAAAACGAATATTATGGGCCAGAAAATATCCAATTTGTTGAGAGAGTTGAGGAATTGCATCAAAATTAGTACATTTGGGAGTGAAGGATCTTGTAATGCAGTCGAAAAAGAAACTTCATTCTTTTCTTAAGTTAGGCCTTGTCAAACTGCCTAGCTTTGTCCTACTCCCAGCGTAGCCAATATTTTCAAAGAAGTCCCTGATGATTTCATCACTCACCAAATCATCATAGATAGCCTCTTCTGGAAGTCGAAGAGCCTGTCGAGCCACTTCAGTGGTGATTGATTGACGCCCATTGCATCTAAAGGTGATGATTGGCTCTTCATCATCACCAGCGTTGTTATACTCTGCTGTTGACCAGATTTTCACCAAGGTTTGAGTAGAGATTTCATCTGGTGTTTGCAATGCATACCCAATACTGTTATTGGCTAAAAAGTTATGAACAACATGAAAATCGTTAGGAGCATCTGCTTTATTCAAGAGAGCAGTATAGTTAGTAGTAGGAAATGTGGAGTTTTTGAAAGAAACTTCCTTGAATACCATTATAAGATAAGATTCAAGCTTCGTGAGATTAGGGTTTTGAGAAAAGTCGAGAGAGAGAAAGTATAGAAGTAAGAGAATTCAAAGTGCAAATGAATTAACCTATTCCCTCTCAATATCTTAGTAACCTATAGTGGGACACGTGGAAACATATTAGTGGATTTAAAAATGATTAGAACACTTCTCAAAATACAACATATATGTGTGTATCTGTGTACTAATATGAACCGTATTTCGTGTCACACACGCGCAGTCTATTTAAATTCAATCAGAGAATAGCAAATATGACGTCACAAAAGTAAATATGATGTCACATAAATAAATCAAAACTAATTATTTATTAAAAAAACAAATAATAGTTGAAGAGTTGGCTTATTGACTGACTATCAGAGTTTACAATTGAGGATAACCATAGTTTACCACAAGACTTGACAGAGTTTACCACATAAACTCTGAGAAATATCAGAATTTTCAAGTACTGATATAAATCATCAGAGTTTGAAAATTGATATTAAGCTTTGAATTGTCCTTGGACTCCTGCCACCATTCCCAATTCAGTTACCAACCTTGGAAAGGTTGATTCACACAAAGGCTTAGTAAAGATATCTGCTAGTTATTGATCAGTTGGAACAAAATGCATTTCAATTGTTCCTTCCATGACATGTTCTCTTATGAAGTGATACATGATACTGATATGCTTTGTCATAGAGTGTTGAACTGGATTCCATGTCATTGCAATAATACTTTGATTATCATAATAAATATGGATTTTTATGAAATTCAAACCATAGTCCAACAGCTGATTTCTCATCTATGGAATTTGAGCACAGCAGCTTCCTGCAGCAATATATTATGCCTCTGCAGTTGATGTAGAGATGGATTTCTACTTTTTATTAAACTAAGAAACAATTCTTTCTCCTAAAAATTGACAATTGACACTTGTGCTTTACCTGTCTATTTTGCACCTTGCAAAATCAACATCTGAATAGCCTATAAGTTTAAAATTAGATTCTCTAGGATACCATAAACCAAGATTAATGGTGCCTTTGAGATATCTGAAAATCCTCTTAACAACAATCAAATGAGGTTCCTTTAGAGCTACCTGAAATATAGCACAAAGACAAGTTGCAAACATGATATATGGCCTGCTTGCTGTTAAGTAAATGAGTGAGCCAATCATACCTCTATAGGTTGTCATATCAATAGGCTCACCAGTATCTTGATCCAACTTGGTTGTTGTAACCATAGTAGTAGTTGCAGTTGCAAATTCTAACATGTTGAATTTTGTCAACAAATTTCTTGTACACTAGGACCGATTTATGAAGATGCCCTCTTCAGATTATTTAACTTACAGTCCCAATAAATAACTCATCTCTCCCATCATACGCATTTGATACGTGGATTGCATTAGTTTGGAAAACATTTCAAAGAGTTTCTCATTAGTAGACCCAAATATGACATCATCAACATATATTTGAACTAACAACAAGTCCATACCTTGATTTCTGTAAAACAAGGTTTTATCAATTGTACCTCTAGTAAATCCAATTTTCAGTAGAAATTGAGCCAATGTTTCATACCATGCCCTTGGAGCTTGCTTTAGTCCATATAATGTCTTGTCTAGCCTGTAGACATGATTTGGATATTTTGGATCTACAAAGACAGGAGGTTGTTCAGCATAGACTTCTTCTTCAAGTTCACCATTGAAAAATGCACTTTTGATATCCATTTGATAAACCTTGAATTTCTTGTGAGCAACATAAGCAAGAAAAATTCTTATTGCTTCAAGTCTTGCAATAGGTGCAATTAAAGGTTTCATTGTTAGTAATTGTGTCCTAGAGACAATTACTTTTATATTTTAAGGAAAATATGTTATTATTAAGGATTATGTTTTATTGATTATTTATTTATTATGTTTTATTTACTGCGTAATAAATTGAAAGCATAATAAATGTCCTTGGAATTTTGATACATATTATTTATCTTTAAGTATATGACTTAAAAATGAGATTATATGAATAGTATCTTATTCCTAAAATTTCCTAGTCGAATATTATTATATAAGGACAATAATAATGCAATAAAACTAGTATGTTTGTTGACAGATGACCACATCTCATTGGTCATATGTATGGTGATACTAAAGTCAAGAACATAAGTGCATGTCTCAATGAATGGCAATGGAATGACCCACCGTGAGATTCTACATGTTAATAAGTGCCATAAGAAATTCTCACTATGATAATGATGTAATGATCCTTTAACTTGAAATCATTATATTTTTATACGAGAATTAATATACTTTGATTATAGCAAAAGTTACCTTTAACCAGATGATGATAAATGTGGACATTGGATATACTATGAATCGTATGAGAAATATGAATGATAGATAAAGCATTTAACCCTCCTATTTATGAGTGATATTATTGGCCTCTTGATTGCGTTGGACTATAAAATGCATGGTCGTGCTCAAATGTTGATTTGTTTAATAGTCTACTCATTGATCAAGGAAACTCGGATTAAACGTTGAAGGGGATGACACGAAACATGCCTCGAGTTTGATCTATAATATAAGGTTAAAGGGATTATATTACATGGAACATTATTCACGAAAGTCTTAATTGAATCACTGATTTTATTATTATTTCTTGGGTAGCAATGATGTATTACTAGATGTCGTTCATTGTTTATAATTTTAATTAGTTATTAAAATTATTGCCAACGTAATAATAACCTACAGGGTCACACAAAAAGAATGTTTGAAGGAAAAATAATTTAAATTATGAATTTAAATTAAATAAGTAATTTATTTTATTTATGATATTAATTAAGTATGACTTAATTAATTATATAAATAGAATAAATGAATTACTTAAACTAATTCCAAAATTAATAATTAATTAATTAAGTGAGACTTAATTAAATAATTTAGAATTTTGGATTAGTATTAATTATAATTGGATTATAATTAGAAAACTTATTCCTCTNATTAATTAAGTGAGACTTAATTAAATAATTTAAAATTTTGGATTAGTATTAATTATAATTAGATTATATTTAAAAAACTTATTCCTCTCTATATATAATCTCTTTATGGGCTGATTTAATAGGCAGACACATATTTTTCTAAAACCCTAGTCATTTTGAGAAAAGAGGAAGATAGAGAGAGAAGCTATTTTCGGGTGCTAGTACACATCAATCCTTCATGAAAAGTATTCGTGTGGATACCGTAGAGCGTAGATCGCGAGAGCGGGATACGTGGTGATTAAACAAGCTTTGGACCTCCATTAATCTTCCATTAATGAACTGTTAAAGCTTCTAAANTCATGAAAAGTATTCGTGTGGATACCGTAGAGCGTAGATCGTGAGAGCGGGATACGTGGTGATTAAACAAGCTTTGGACCTCCATTAATCTTCCATTGATGAACTGTTAAAGCTTTTTAAGGTATTTGTTCTTAATCTCCGAATTAAATATCATGTTTCGCATGGATCCTGCGTTTGGGTTTCATTTTTGTATTTATTTTCGTGTTTATTCCACTGCGTTTGTACCTTGAAACCCTTCAATGGCATCAGAGCTACTTGCGAAACGTTTTAATTTGTTATGTGTTTAACAGTTTTTCGATGTATGCAAACATGTATATGATATGCCATGACTATATGTTGATATATATGTTTTATATGATTTTGAATATATGATATTCATGTCATGTATAATTATGTGATGATTGTGTGTATTGCTGTATGTATATGATACATGTTTGTTCTTATTATGGGAATCGTATTCGATACGAATTCTGAAACGGTTTCTGTAGATTTTCTGAAATCTGTGTCCAGTGTCCGATTTTCGTAAATGATATGTGTTTTCTAACTGGAATCGTGTCACTGAGAAATACTGACAAAGTCAGCTTGGCATCTGTAAGGCATTCGATGTCATTACAGGCCCCAAAATGACGATTTATTATTTATTGAAATTTAATTATTTTTCTGAAATTTCAAAATTTGTTATATATGATTATATGATATGTTTATATAATCTGAGATATATTGCATGTGTTATGTGATAACATGGTGGATGGTTATGGCCTAAAGACCCATAGGATAGTGGTTTTAATTTATGGTTTTGGTTTCTAAATACGACTTGCATGTCGTTTATTAATTATAATTTAATTATCTCGAATGTAACTCGAGTTCTTCTTGTAATTTCATTAGAATAGTTTTATTTTTATTATTCAATGTAATTATCAATGAAGACTTGCAAGCAAGGAGGCGATCCAAAAGGGGATGATGGAGCAATGAAGAAAGAAGACATGTAATAGATAGTATTTTTAAAACCACCATAGACTGACCTTGATATTTCCATTAGCNGGATAGTATTTTTAAACCACGGGACGTAGATTTTTCCATTATCTTGGAAAGATCACATAGGATGAGGTCATAACCAAACACGTTTATTTTACGCACATTACATATTTGTATATGATTGCATGTATTGGTATGTATGCATAGATATAATTGAGATGAATGCTTAATATTGATTAATCATGTATGTATTAGATACGACACACATGCCATGTTTGCTTAAGAAAGATAAAATCTGTAACGATTTAAGATTTTAAAATTGAATAAATGATCATGAGATTCTTGTGTTTATGAAACACGGTATTAAATATGAATTTTCTTTTTCTGATATGGNNGACTTCTCCGATGACCAGGAAATCAATCCATTGACGAATATTGAAATGAATTATTTGATCAAGGAAAAATTGAAAATCTCTTTATGATGGGATCATGATCGTTCATATAAATATTAAAACCCCTAAATACATATTATGTTAATCGGATGCCTTCCAATGTTTTATACTCGTCAAGATCTAGATTGAGAAAGAGTTAGTTTGCCAATGAAAGGTGCTCTTATCAATCATGGGAACATGGGAAGACGAGATAAGTAAGTGTACTTAGTTTGTTGAAATGTTGGGTCTAACTTAACTAAATCATCACAATAGTATTGTGGGTTTAGAGGCATAGAGTTTGGTGAGATTTATTGGATAAATGTGTACAAAGGGTTGTTCCACCAAACTTTCCAAGAGTTATATTTTATATAATCGACAAATGTTATTTACTTAAATAGTCATGTTTTGAGTGTATTAACCAACGCTATCTTAAAACATAGATGAAATATGGATCTTGGCTCACTAGAAAGATTTAAAGAAATGTTTTCCGAATTAATAGTTAGGGCTATTAGTTTGATAAAAATAGTGAGAGGTATATGGTGATATACCATAATCACTTAAACATAACTAATATTAAATCTGAAATCTAGTTTATTTTATACACTTTAATATTATAGATATCAAACGATAAACATAAATAACTTCTCTATACGATCAGTTCTTGAGAAGGACAAATTGACGAGAACAAATTTCCTCAACTAACATAGGAGCTTGAGGATCGTCCTCGGGCACCACGATGTTAGTCAAATCTTTTCCCCTGCTATTAAAGCCGAGAATGTAACATGTGCAAATGGTAGTGCTTATCGGAAGTAAATTGATGTTGCGACTGATGTTTCATGTCTCATGCTTGCAACTATGAGTGCTGAGCTTAAGAAGCAACACGAGCATATAGATGCTTGTGAGACGATTAAGCACCCTTAAAGGATATTTGAGGGACAGACTCTTCAAGATATATTTGACAATTAAAAGGTACTATACACTTACAAGTAGGGAGAGTGAGACCCGGTTGCACTACATGTTCTAAAGACTATAGGATATAATGAGTACCTTGACATTTTGGGTTTCCAGATTGGTCTGGAGGCTCACCTAGATTTGATCTTACAATCTTTGGACAACAAATGTTCTTAGTTTGTTATGAACAACAAAATGAATAAGATTGGTGAAACACCTATTGAGTTGCTAAAAATGTTGAGAACTACTGAAAGCAACATGATAAATACAAGAACTACTGAAAGCAACATGATAAATACAAGAACTGCTACTATAATGATGGTAAACATAGGGAATGCAAAAGGGAAATGAAAATGGAAAGGCAAGGAGAAGATTTGATCTAGTTTCATTGTCAAACCAAAGTCCAATCCCAAAACAAGCTATAAAGTCTAAATGAGGTGTTGACAAAGAAGACGATTATCGCTTCTATGATAAATCAGGAACCTGAAATTAAACTGTCATGCTTATTTGAAAGATTGGAAGAAGATGATCAGTAAATGTCAAGCTTCGAGTATCAGTTTGGAATTGGAGTAAAGGTAGTTTCTCTGGTTAAAGGAACTCGTTACTTAATTTTTGGCCTACAAGGAAAAATTTAGAACTTGATAATTGTTATAATGTGCTTGCAATTAGCAGAGACATTATATTAGTTTCTTATTTGTACAAGAAAGGCTTTTTCATTTTAATTAAATAACAAGAGTTGTTTATTCTATTTCGATGACGAGGCTTATAATGTTGCACAACTAGTTAACAATTTATATGTTCTAAAGTGACTTAAATCAAACATTATATAAGGATAATAATAATGCAATAAGACTAGTATGTTTGTTGACAGATGACCACATCTCATTGGTCATATGTATGGTGATACTAAAATAAAAAACATAAGTGCATGTCTCAATGAATGGCACTGGAATAACCCGTCGTGAGATTCTACATGTTAATAAGTGTCATAATAAATTCTCACTGTGATAATGATATAATGATCCTTTGACTTGAAATCATTATATTTCTGTATAAGAATTAATATACTTTGATTATACCAAAAAATTACATTTAACCAGGTGATGATAAAGGTGGACATTGGGTATACTATGAATAGTATGAGAAATATGAATGATAGATAAAGCATTTAACCCTCCTATTTAGGAGTGATATTATTGGCCTCTTGATTGCGTTGGACTATGAAATGCATGGTCATGCTCAAATGTTGATTTATTTAATAGTCTACTCATTGATCAAGGAAACCAGGATGACACGAAACATGCCTCGAGTTTGATCTATAATATAAGGTTAAAGGGATTATATTACATGGAACATTATTCACGAAAGCCTTAATTGAATCACTGATTTTATTATTATTTCTTGGATAGCAATGATGTATTACTAGATGCCGCTCATTGTTTACAATTTTAATTAGATATTAAAATTGTTGTCAACGTAATAATAACCTACAAGGTCACACAAAAAGAATGCTTGAAGGAAAAATAATTTAAATTAAATAAGTAATTTATTTTATTTATGATATTAATTAAGTATGACTTAATTAATTATATAAATAGAATAAATGAATTACTTAAACTAATTCCAAAATTAATAATTAATTAATTAAGTGAGACTTAATTAAATAATTTAGAATTTTGGATTAGTATTAATTATAATTGGATTATAATTAGAAAACTTATTCCTCTCTCTATATAATCTCTTTATGGGCTGATTTAATAAGAAAACACATATTTTTCTAAAACCCTAGTCATTTTGAGAAAAGAGGAAGATAGATAGAGAAGCAGTTTTTAGATGCTAGTACACATCAATCCTTCATGAAAAGTGTTCGTGTGGATACCGTAGAGCGTAGATCGCATGAGCGAGATACGTGGTGATTAAAAAAGCTTTGGACCTTCATTAATCTTCCGTTGATGAACAGTTAAAGCTTTTTAAGGTATTTGTTCTTAATCTCTGAATTAAATATCATGTTTCGCGTGGATCCTGCGTTTGGGTTTCGTTTTTGTATTTATTTTCGCGTTTATTCCGCTGCGTTTGTGCCTCGAAACCCTTCATTCATCATAGTCAATAGAATAACCCTTGGCAACTAGTCTCGCTTTATTTCTTGTAATTATTTCATCAGAGTCTTTTTTGTTTTTGAAAACCCATTTGGTGCTTACAATGGATCTGTTCTTTGGCCTTGGAACAAGAGCCCACACTTCATTTCTCTCAAATTCATTTAGTTCTTCTTGCATTGCAGTAACCCAATCTGCATCTTTAAGAGCTTCTTCTACTTTCTTTGGTTCTGTCTGAGATAGAAAGTTGTGGTACAAACAATCATTTTGAGTAGCTTTTCTTGTTTGAATCTCAGTGTTAGGATCACCAATTATCAAGTGAGGTGTATGATTATTGGTCCATTTCCTTGTATGAGGAAGATTCCTTGAACTAGATGTTCCCCTATGATCTGTGTCGTCATATTAAGATTCCTCATTAAATGTTGATCCTCCCCCTGAAGTTGTGCTAACTTCAGAGTTTACATTTCCGGTGTTTGAGTTTTCAGAGTTTGTTTCAATCAGAGATTGATCAGAGTCTGATATCTTAATGATAGATTGTTCAGAAGTATTTGTAGAAGATTGAAGTTGCTCCCTTCAACATGTGCAAAATCTTCATTTATGGTTTCAATCTCATCAGAATTTGAAGGATCAGAGTTTAACAGATCAGAATTTGGGTCACCAGTGTCTGTGTCCTGTTGACTTTTGAACAATTCATTTTCAGATCTTAAAGATTCTTGAGCTTCTTCATCATGTAATCATGTTATCTTTATTTCATCAAATGAGACATTTATGGATTCCATGACTACCTTGGTTATCAAGTTGAACACTTTGAATGCCTTTGAAGAGGTTTTGGAGGTTGTAGAATATCCAACAAAAATTCTTTCATATGCTTTAAGTTCAAACTTTTTCAGCTGCTCAGAATGTGTTTTGAGGATAAAACATTTGCTTCCAAATATGTGAAAGTACTTTACATTTGGCTTCCTTCCTTTCATCAATTTATAAGGAGTTTTTCCATGCTTGTTGATCAACGTGCAATTCTGAGTGATACAAACAGTGTTTACAGCTTCTGTCCAGAAGTAAGTGGGAAGTTTTGCAGCTTCCAACATTATTCTTGCAGCTTCAATGAGGGTTCTATTCTTTCTCTCAACTACACCATTTTGCTGAGGTGTACCAGGTGCTGAGAATTGCTGAGTGATTCCTTTGGTTGAACAGAATTCCTCCATTGCAAAGTTCTTAAACTTTGTTCCATTATCACTCCTCAGAATTTTTACTTTGAGTGTTGATCCATTTTCAATCATAGTTATATGATCAAAAATTATCTCAGCTGTTTCATCCTTCTTGTGTAAGAAGTACACCCAAGTAAATCTGGTATATTCATCAACAATCACAAGAGCATACTTCTTCTTTCATATTGACATGATGTTGATATGACCAAATAGATCAAGATGTAGGAGGTGAAAAAGTTCTTCAATTGATGACTCAGTTTTGCTTTTGAAAGATGTCTTTCTCTGCTTTGCCTTTTGACAGGAATTACAGAGTCCATCAGGATGAAAGTGAGCCTTGGGAAACCTCTCACTAGATCCTTTCTTATCAGTTCACTTATGTTGCCTAAGTTTAAATGACACGGCTTCTTGTACCAATTCCATCTTTCCAATGAAGTTATTTTGCCAAGAAGACAAGTCAACGGTCCTTCAGAGTTTACCTCTAGGCTTGCTTCAAATAGGTTGTTATGTCTGTTACCAATTAAAACCACTTTGCCAGTCTTTTTACTTTTGATTTCACAATGTGTTTCATGAAATTCCACATAATAATCTCTGTTTGTCATTTGACTCACACTTAACAGATTATGCTTGAGTCCTTCAACCAGAGCTACATTTTCAATGATGACATTTCCGATGACAATATTGTCATATCCTAGTGTTCTTCCTATGTTGCCATCTTCATAAGATACTGTTGGGCCAACCTTCTCCTCAAACTCTGAAAGTATGGATTTATTTCCAGTCATGTGTGTGGAACATCCACTATCAATCACTAGAATATTTTTCATGTATCCCTACAATCATATATGTAACTTAATTAGAGTTTTTGAGGACCCAAAAAAATTTGGATACTTTCTTTTTAACATTGTTAACTTTTGCAACAGAAGTACCTTTATCAGAGTTTAAGTTAATAGAGTTTGCATTTTCAGAGTTTGGTTTTCTTCTATCAGTTTTTACAACATACTCTTGTTTTGAAACATATGCAACAGAAACATAAGTCTTTTTCAAATGAGGCAACAGTTCATAATAATTGAAATACAGACTATGATATTCTTTAAAAGTGTAAATAGAATGGCATAAACTACCACAATGAAAACAAGGATTTTGTGGCCTATATCTAGTCTGTTTTCTAACTCCTGATCTAGGTTTCTCAGGTTCCTTCTTTTTATTCTGCCTGCAATCAATAGCAAGATGATTATAATTACCACAAGTAAAACAGGACTTTCTAGGTGCATCGGGAATATTCTTATAATCTGTCTCCTTAGATATTCCTACTTTTTCATTCCTATTCTTTTTTACTCTTTTAGGCTTATTCTTGTTTGTGACAGATTTTATCTTTTCCTTTAATTGTTTTTGAGAAAGTAAACCAATATTTACTGGTTTATTCTCAGACACGCTACTCTTTTCATCTTTGGAGTTGTTAGAGGATTTTTCAGAAGACTCTACTTCAGTACTGGACCTAACAAAGTTAATAGGTTTATTGAGTTTCTCATTAACTCATGTTTTGTCTTAATAGCTTTCTTACCATTTTTCTTTTCACTATCAGACTCATAACCTAGAGCATATATCCAGTTCTTGCAAACAAGATTTCTTGAACCTTCTTACCAGAGTTTGTCCAAACTCTGAAAGTCTCCTTTTCTTTGGCTATCTCAGCTTTTAGATAGGTAACTTGAATTTCTAGCTGAGTTTGCATGTGTAAAGCTTTCTCACAGTCTTTCTTAATGTCTAACATGTGCACAAGTTTAGATTCAAGGAAATCATTCTTAATAGATAACTTTTGAATTTCATATTTTAGTCTTTCATTCTCAAGAGATTGAGTTTTAAAACTAACATGCAAAGTTCTAAGAAAAGATTTCATTTCATAGATATTATTAATGTCTATGTTGAAAATTGAATCTGGTACCTTATTAGAGTTTGTAGTGGGAGTCTCAGTGTTTGCCATGAGAGCATAGTTTACTTCCTCATTAGATTCTGAGGAGTCCATCCAATCTTTCTTGGATATTATGAGTGTCTTTCCAGCTTCCTTACTCCTGCACTCAGTAGCATAATGTCCCATTTATTACACTTGTAACACTTGACTTTTGATTTGTCAAGTGTTTTTGACTTCCCTTCTCTATCTTCTCCCTTTTTAAACTTCTCCTTGCTCTCAGAATTTCCAAACCTCTTCTGAAACTTGCCTTGTTTCCTGAACTTCCTGTACTTCATCTTTTTGAATCCTTTTACAATCATAGCAATCATTTCCATCATATTAGAGTCTGTGGATTCATCATCAGAGTCTGCATAAGAGTTTGCTTCAGACTCTGACTCATTGCTTTCTTTCACAATCACAACTTTTTCTTTTCCCTTTCCCTTTGAGACTATAGGGATTTGTTCCTTAGCTTTCACAATCTTTGACTCAACATTCAAGGTTTTAGGACCTCAGCGCTTACCATTGCACCAAAACTCCGGAATGATAGTGAGGTGCTACTTTATTCCCTTAAGGGAATAGTCAGCGCCAACGTTTCGAATAGGCAAGATGCTGGATATTCCCAACACAAGGCAACTGATTTTGCCTTGCCACTTTTTCTGTTCTTTCTCTGTTGTAACTCCAAGTCATGAGTCTTCATATTTCCATACACTTCATCCAAAGACATATCTTCCAGATCAGCTCTGTCTCTTATCAAGGATGTCTGCAAGTCCCATTATTCAGGAAGATCCCTTAGAAATTTGGTGTTTGAGTCTTCATTTTCATACACCTTATCAACTAGAGCCAAGTCATTCAACAGAGTAAGAAACATATCATAGGTGTCAGTAAGAGACTCATTCTGTTTAGCCTCAAAATATTCATATTCTTGAATAAGAATAGAACTTTTATTCTTCTTGATCCCATTGGTTCCTTGACATTGAACCTATAATGCATCCTAAATTTCCTTAGCAATTTTGTAAGTAATTACCCTGGTTGAGGGCACGGGCCTAAAAATTTATATGTGCATCAGATACAATTATTTTTATAATATGGTCCTAACTATATACATATTTATATAACTAAAATTTTATTTTTAGGCACAAATTATATATTTATTATAATACATGTACAAATTATAATATATTTATATTAAATAGAATAAAATTTATTATACTTAACTCTTATAAACCCAAATAACAAAAATATTTATGTTAAATAAAAATCTATTTATTATACATAATTATAAACTATTATCAAAATAACTCTTTTAATTAATTTATATCACTCACATCTTTAATAAATTTATATAAAATAAGAAAATGAACATAAATTCTTAATATTATTAAAGTCTTAATATTATTAAATTTTATAAAATTTACTTAAATATTAGTTATTCTATGTTTCGTAGAGGTTATAAGCTTTTTTAAATTATTTTTGAATAAAAATTTAACATTTAAATATTTGTTTTGAAAAAGGATTAAGAAAACAACCCATAAAATTATGTCTTATCTATACTATATTATTAAAGCCGAAAGATTAAAAGTTTTGGTCGTCAGTATGGTACCGGGTGAACCATAAAAAAGATCTCGACCGTCCAATATTAAGTGAACCATAGAAAAGATCTTGACCGTCCAATTTTAATAAAATATAATTTTAAAAAAATATAATCATACGTACAATTCTATTCCAAGTAATCCTACTTTTATATAAAATAGCATAATAAGATAGAATAATGTTATATTTAAATTGACCAACTAAACTATTCTTCGTCGCCTCATAATCAATTTTCGAAGAATCTTTCACACCACCGGAACGACTAGCAAGACAAGAAACAACTATATCAACTTGAACATCTAAATTCTCCGAACACTTATATAAAGAATTCAAGAAAAAATTTTAACCGTTCAATTTTACTGAATCATAAAAACAATATTAATCATTGAATTTTAATAAAATATAATTTAAAAAAGAATATAATCATACATACAACTCTAACCCCAATATTCCTCCTTTTATACAAGATATGATAATATTATATTATATTTAAATTATATTCTATATTTCTTGAAGAATCCTACTTATCCTATAATTTTTATTTAATATATCATTAAAATTTATCATATAATTTTTATTTAATATATCATTAAAGTTTATGATAAACAATATTCATTTTTTAAGTTTCAATCTATTTCTCTATTTTAATCGTATAACACAAATTATTTATCAAAACACAAGTCAATACCCGTATGTTCAAATTAGAAGACTGACATCAACACCATATATACAACTCTAACCCCCGATAGTCCTCCTTTTATACAACTCATCATCACAGATAGAATAATATTATATTATATTTAAATTATATTCTATGAATATTAAATTTTATGAATATTAAAATAATAATATTATTTTATTAACATTAATTAAATTTTATCACTATGTTATATCTATATTATCTATACTTTTATATTATATTATTTTAAACAAACTTCTCTTTTAATTAGAATATATAGTTGTACTCACAATCTACTAACATGTTTCAATTTTCCTCATCGCTCAAACACTTTAATTTATTTATAATTAAAATTTTTGAATATTAAAATATACTCTTTTATTTAAATTTTAATTAAAATATTTCTAATAAATCCCATAAATAAAGGTATTTGGGCCGGATAGTTATATTGAGTCTACTTTTTAAACATTAATCTCCTAATTAAAATAAATCTCACATTAATCCCTAAATAAAACACATCTCTAAATGAAACACACAAATATTATGCTATTAAAATACAAATAAAGTATATATATGAAAAATTATATTAAATATATACATATAACATTAAATAAACATTTGATTATTATTATAAAAATAAAAATATATTCAAATTATACAAAGAAAATATTAAAACAATTTGATCTATGCATCGTCAATTGGTCGTCCGTCGTCCGATAAGTGCTCTTTTTATACAACTCTTTTTATCATTCGTAAGTTTTCTTTTTATACGAATTTTATATGCAATTATGATATAATTATAATTTAATTTTAAAACATATATATTTTGCATATAACTCTGTCATCGGTGCGTCATTTTTTGTACAACAATCTAATAACATATATCACTTCACTTCAACTTGAAATTACAACTTATTAATTAAATCTCATGAATATTAAAACTTATAATATTATTTTATCAATAAATAATTTTTATTATATATTATATTATTATAGCTGATATAATAAAAAATATATATATATTTAAATCATATAAAATAATTAATATATAATTTATTAATCTCGCCCGTGCTTTGCACATGTTATAAGTTAGTATATATATATACTATATTATTATAAATTAAAAGTTTTGGTCGTCGGTATGGTACTGGATGAACCATAGAAAATATATTGGCCGTCCAATTTTATGTGAACCATAGAAACAATCTTAACCATTGAATTTTAATAAAATGTAATTTTAAAATAATATAATCATACATACAACTCTAACCTCAGTAGTCCTCCTTTTTTATGAATCATACTTATCCTATAATTTTTATTTAATATATTATTAAAATTATCATATAATTTTTATTTAATATATTATTAAAGTTTGTGATAAACAATATGTATTTTTTTAGTTTCCATCTATTTCTCTATTTTAATCGCATAACACAAATTATTTATCAAAACACAAGATCTACTCAAATTAAAATATTTTTATTTATTTAAATTTTAATTAAATATTTCTAATATATTTGTAACTCTTTTATTAATAAAATTTTCCTAATTAAATTTAAAGAAAAATAAAAAGTTTGGTTAATTGGTCGTCCGTCCAGTAAATCTTCTTTTTATACAACTCTTTTTATCATACATGAGTTTTCTTTTTTATACGACTTTTTAATGTAATTATGATATAATTATAATTTAATTTTAAAACATATATATTTTACATATAACTCTACGGTAAATCATTTTTTGTACAACAATCTAATAACATATATCATTTCACTTATACTTGAAATTACAACTTATTAATTAAATCTCATAAATATTAAAACTTATTAATTAAATCTCATGAATATTAAAATAATATTATTATTTTACCTATAAATAATTTTTATTATATATTATATTATTATAACCGATATAATAAAAAAATATAAATTACATATTTAAATCATATAAAATAATTAATATATAATTTATTAATTTCGCCCGTGCCTTGCACGGGTTATAAGCTAATATATTTTAAAATACGTTCTCTATAATACTAGTCCAATAGTAGCTAGTAGCTAAGAATCCAATGATGTACGTGCGATTCATGTGGATAGAAATGACTAACGTCATTTCCCATGTTATGGCAATATATAATGCGGCGATGATGGTCCGGTTAAACAGTTCAATTCGTATTAATAAATTCGATATTAATTTAATTTGAATTGAATTTTAATTCATGATTTTGGTTCAATTGTTTTAAAAAATTATGAATTAGAGGTTGATTATGATTTGATTTTAATTATATTTTGAACCGAAGAATTTATTAAATTGAATCAACTAAAATCGAACTACTTTTTCCTACTTAATTGAATTATGAATTATTATGATTGATAAAATTAAAACCCAAGTTACCCAACCTAACCGAATCGCTTACGGCATGATTGTATATTTATTTGTAGAGTATGGAGTAATACGTAGCAGTATCCATCATTCATACTCCAACAATTTGCAATCTGAGACATGACAAACGTAACTAAATTCTGACGTTAACGTTTCACCTATCCGGACCAACACCTTCTTTGATATAAGCTTTTGTTATACATCTGTGTCGGTGTGATTCACTACATGTATTTATGTCCATCTGTACATTAAATACTAATTTATAAATATATCTTTTTGCTAGGTTAATATATTTTTATAGAAGGATAAGGTGGAGTCAGGCTTTCACTCACCCTCCAAAGGAGGAAGATTAATATACAAGCTCAGTGAGCTACCGAATTAAGGATGCAGTACCGGCCTTTACAAATTAAAAACCCTAAGTGAATCAAAATTTTGTGTTTAAGTCACTAAAATTTTTTTACTTACAAACAAAATTATTTTTGAAAAATTATTCTTCTAGCGGTTTTGATAACAAAATCATTCATAAGTCTTTCATAATCAAGATTACACAACTTGCAACAAAAGCAAAAAACTTTATTCGCAACTTTCGAATAAATAAGTCATCTTCTATCTTGTTTCTCCCCGTTACCCAATTTTCGAGTGTAATATGAGCTTGTAAAATGTTTTCTATTAGCATCACGTGGAAAAGAATCATCATCAATTACTTGGACTTTTCTCAACATTGAAGTCACTAAATTTGTTATCGATTTTATCCCAATTTCCAGGATCATAGATATCTATATAATCATTTTCATGAGTTTTGTTATCATAGAGACCATTATCCTCTTTTTCATTGTCAGACAATAATTCATCTTCATCAACAATTGGGTTCTCAGTATTAACCATATTTTCATCTTCTTTGACTTCTTTAATGTTAATATTTTGACTCTCACCACTAACATTAACCTCTTCATTATCGGTGGAAGTTGTTGATTTCATAAACCTAAGAAGTCCTCCACCTTTTGTATAATCTTTTAAAAAAGTAACTTTTTTTGATTGATTTTTCTTTCTTCGGCTTCAAATCGATGTTTTTTCATCCTAACTAAATGTCACTGTAATTAGGGATTTGGAAGCTAATGATAATAAGAAAAGAAAACGTTAGTTTTTACAAAATATGGAGATTGATATTTAATATTTACATATCTTTAATTTTATTGTGCTTCTTTACATAAACAAAAATAAAAAAGAAATTATTTTGACCCTAATTATTATTATTATTATTATTTGGTTCTTATATCTTAAAAAAATTTGGTGTTCTTTTATAAAAATATTGTGCCCCTATTTTTTTGTGTTTCTACATATATTTTTTATTTTTTATTCACTCTTTTATAAAATAAAATGTGCCCCTAAATTTTTTGTGTTTTTGGTACCCTCATTCAAGAGAATAAGCTGCTTGGTCTCAGGGCCGGCTCTGTAAGGATGTTGTAGTATCAGCTAGCACATAATATTCAAAATACAACTTAAACAGTAATTGTTAAAGCAGGCAAAACATGAATCAAAAGCATTGGAAGGTAACATCCTTTGCCTCTTGGCTGTGGTCTAATGGCCAAAGCGTCCATTTTTGTTAGAAGGCAGACTAATGACCACAAGATTGGTGGCACCATATCAGCTACAACAATAGGAGACTTCAAATCATTTTGTTCTGCCACCTCATGATGTTGTGGAACATCTTCACCTTCAGCGACCTGTTGAGCGACATGTTGTGCAGTGCCCTTATTTTTGGTGGTGTCATTTCCTTGCTTAATCATTTCCTGTCTTCTTTCAATAGAAGAAATCTTCTTGCCTTCCACAACTTTAGAATCTGAGTCAGAGTCTATATCCATGACCATCACATGCTTGCCTTTACCTGTAACTTCACTCTTTGTTGTGGACCTCATTTTATACATCATATTAACTTCAATTCCTTTGTTTTTGTGTTCAAGAGATGGAGCTAAGAAAGGTTCATTAGAAGGTTGAAGCTCGTTCAGGGGAGGGACAACAAGGCAAGAATCAAGACCTCTATTTATGGCGGGCTTCCTGAAAGGAAGGATGTCCCGAAAAACAGGGTAAAAAGCACTAGAGTGTTCATTTGAAAAGCACATAGGGCACAGACTATCAGGAATGAGGTACTTAATAATACTTAATAAGGACCCGACTTTGTTAACGACTTGAATGGCCAAGCAAAGGAACAAGCACAACAGTGGGTTTGGCACTTAAAGCATCAACTTCTACCTGAACAAAGGCCTCCGGGGCAGGGTCCAAACTCTGTATTTTCAGCCAAGTTTGTCCAGAAAAAGCCTTGGGCTCTCCAACAACAGTACAAATGGCACAAAGTGTTAAAGAATAGTATAAGATCCATTTGAACATTTTTCTAACACCTTAAGGTTTTAGATGAGTTGATTACTCAACACAAAGGTCATCCACATACCAATAAGTGAAGGGTACGTTGGACAGGGAGATCCAAACATCATGTTTAACAGCAGGCAAAAGACTATGGACATATTCATACCAAGGGTTCAAGAATAAGCGAGAGTCGCCTATTTCTAGATAACTAAACCTTAGAACGTTTTTATACGACTCAAATGTATCAAACATCAAAACATAATTACCATTATAGTGTTTATAAACCTTGATGAGACCTAAGCCAACATAATTATAAATTATTTTTCTTTCATTTGTATTTGTAAATAATTGAAAAATGCATTATTTTGTGAAATACTGCTAGCTCCCGATTATAATGATATTGAAATTTCAAGATTCCAGATGTGAATGGCCTTTCTTAAGTTTTGGATATAAATTACTAAATGCCATCGTATTGTCCTTGCAAAAATATTGGAGGACCCCGAAAGGCTATTCAAATTTTGATTGCCTACATGTATCTAACATTAATTTTAACATTTCTCACTTGCATGAAACCATTCATATATACATACATCTATATGCTCACGAGCAATTCATCAGTTATATTGATGATGATTTGAACAATGAGAGCGTATGGTATAATTTGCAGCATTGAATTGGCATCATCATTTCACGGTCTCCTTGAGCCTAGCCTTTCACAAGAATTCATATCTTCTACTTCAGTACTTTATCTTGTTCTAAAGTACTTATAACCATATATACCTAGCCATTTCTGCTATCTATGTATATAGACACACAAGTGTCAAGTAGCCACATTTGAGTGAATTTAGCTACCTAAACAGGAGGGTCACTAATTTGATGGGAAGTTTTCAAGCCAAGGAAAAAAGCACTAATATTAAATGCCGAAAAAACAGAGGGGTTGAGGCTTTGAGGACTAAGGTGAAGCTTCAAAGAGAGGAGATGAAAGAGATAATGAGCATGAGGGAAATTGAGAGTCAAACATATGAGCAAGAAAGGATGATTTTCGTGCTAAAGGAAGCCGAGTGGAAGATAGAAAGGACGCGATTAAGGGACAGAGTAAAGGAGCTTTCGAGGCATTTGGAGGAGAAAGAACTGAAAATAAAAGGATTGATGATAGATGAGGAGTTGGTGGGAGAGAAACATGAGAATGACCGGAAGATGGTGGGAAATAGTACTTACTTAATGGAATGCATGAGAGAGGAGAGATCGAGACGAGACGAGGCAGTTGATAAGTGGAAAAGGCTGTATTTAGCAATCAGGACAGAGCTAGATCATGTCATTAAGATGACAAATCATGGTAACACAATCTCAAACTTCTCATTTCTTAAGTTCGAATGTTTAGGATAAGAGTGCTAATTGTTATTGTTTCGCAGAAGAACAAATGACTTGGAGGCTAGGCGAAGCAAATTTGATAAACGAGTTGTACAGAGAGCTTGAGGCCAAAGAAGATACCATTGAAGTGTTAAGGGAACAGTTAGCTTCAAAGGAGAAAGAAAGAACGAGGATGGAGAGAGAGGCAGACATACTAAAACAGAGCTTGCGAATAATGACGCACAGGAAGGTTAATAAGAGCAATGCCAAGTATCCGAAGAAGTCCCTTGCAAAACAGAAATGAGATTCAACTCAAATGCCACCTACACATGTTGCAACACTCAATCCAGGAGAAGAGTACAGATATTAGTGAATTGTGATGGATCATGTGTAAAAGTGAAGCAGTATAAGTCCATATTCTTTGTGCTTTTTCTCTCTTTGGTTTGTTAAGTTCAACATAGTGTGGTTCGTCATACTACATACCCAATAAAGAAGAGGTCACAATTGCAATAACTGTGATGATATATAGAGACAAAAAGTTGGAATTCATTTAGTTCTTGCATGCACAACCAGAAGAATATCCAAGCAATCAAGCATGATGCAGAAAACCTTGTTGCATCTGCCTGTGACACTCTACAACTGTAGTTGAAGGGAAAACCAAAAGAAGAGAAGTAAAAGACAAAACATAAAAGGGTGTCAATGCACCTTTTTAAGAACAATTTCAAATAACTTGAGTTGGTAGTAAAATTTATCCTCCCTCAAAAAATTCTCTATTTTAACTTCTGACTTGATATATCAAATTTTGTATAAATTTAGCCATTATAAAAATAATGAGTTAAATGAGTTAATTTTATCATGATTCACTTGATATATTTGATCCCCGCGAATAACGACTTTGATAATTAATTTAATAATTTTATTTTTTAGTTGTTATAATATAGATATTCAATTTAAATATGTTTATTATGTGGTTATGAGCTAGAACTTTAGTATTACTTCATTTATATATACTACTCGACTATGCCACGCTTCGCAGTGGCTTTATAATATTTTTATAAACTCGTTAAAAATTATAAGAAATTAATTTTATTATTTTAAAAAATTATTAAATAAAGAATTACAATACTATATAAATTAGTTAAAATGATATTTTATAAATTGATTAATAAATAAATAATTTAGTATTTTGTATATGTGTGCGTGAGAAATATATTAATATTATCGAGGTAGAGTGAGATAAAATTAAATATTATTCTATTATCTCTGCAAAAAAATAAATAACATCATTTATAATTAAATTTTTAATATCATTTAAAACCTAACTTAAAAATTTATCTTATAGTCTTTATAGTCATTTTTAATTTGGTTGTGCACTCGAATACAAAATAAA
This sequence comes from Oenanthe javanica, assembly GCA_008931105.1. Lineage (NCBI taxonomy): Eukaryota > Viridiplantae > Streptophyta > Magnoliopsida > Apiales > Apiaceae > Oenanthe > Oenanthe javanica. The sequence goes on from QRFB01000288.1 coordinate 61,359, forward strand.
AATAGATTTAATTATCTTAAATACTATTAAGTATTACTCATTGTTAATTTTTCACAAAATTCAAATGCAAGCTTAATTTTTAAAAATCATAGCATGATTGTTAAATTCGAACATTTAACACGTTTTTGCCGTTCTCAAACATTTTTTCTGGATAATGAGTTGTTTTATCGTCATTTATTTAAATCTCAAATAGATTTTATGTCGATAACTATTAAATAAATTTTATCATTTATAAATAAAAATCGTAATATGTGTATGAAATTCTAATTATTAACATGTTACTCCTTATTCAGCCGCTCTCTCGTTTGGTTGTCAATTTCTTTTCTATAATTTTTTTCAAAATATATTTAATATATTTTTCTTTTATTAGAATTTTGTTCTTGCTAAATTACATTTATAAGAATTACAATTAGAATAGGTTAATATTTATTGATTAGTCTCCTAAATAAAATGTAAATAATAATTAAAATCATAATTAGAAGGTAAGTACTAATTAGATTCTTATTAGAACACAAATAGTAATTTATATAATTTTCTTAATAAATTCTATAAAATTAGAAAATAGTTTCGAGATTTTATTGTTACTTCTTTAAATCGTAATCAGAAGATGAGTTAATATTTTCTTATAAGACACCTAATTAGAAAGCAAGTAGTAATTAGACTCTTATTAAAAGACAAATAAGAATTTATATAAATTTTAAATACATAAATTCGAAAAAATTTAGAAAAATAATTTCGATAATTAACCGGCTCTTCCGTAATGAGCCGCTCTCTCGTGAAACAAATTTTTCACCAATAAATATTATTATTTATAAATAAAAATCATAATATAAGTATTAAATTCTAATAATTAACATGTTACTCCTTACTAAGCCGATCTCTCGTTTGGTCGTCAAATAGAAATTTATATACATTTTAAATACATGATTCCAAAAAAATAAAAAAATAATTTTTATAAGATTTACAATTAGAATATTTTAATATTTACTAATTAGATTCTTAATTAGAAGGTAAGTAATAATTGAAATCATAATTAGAAAGTAAATATTAATTACATTAGACTTTTAATTAGAGTAAGTTAGTATTTCCTTATAAGAATTCCAATTAGAAGGCAAGTAGTAATTAGACTCTTATTAGAAGGCAACTAACAATTTATATAAATTTTTAATGTATAAATTCTAGAAAAATTAGAAAAATAATTTCTTTTGAGAGCGCTTGGGGATTCTCTTTTATTACATACATATAGATATTAAAAGAAAGGATATTTTTTAATATTAAATTCATTCACACAACAATTTTAAAAATAATAATTTAATTTATATGATCAATGCATTTTTAAAATAAGTGGCCAAAAAAATGAACAGCCATTACCCACTCATTAAAAATCTGTGTACGGCAATAAGGGGCACTAGGACATCCTTGCCCCCCAATAGAATCCAATGCTTTGGTGATAAATTTTGCAGTTCCCCAAAAGGACAGTACTAACAGACACAACAAAATAGTAGCACATTGCTGAAACCCATGGTTCTGTTCTGAAAATAGTACTGTACGTCTTTGTTACTCCACCGACAATGTTACAATGATTTGAACATGTTGATAATTAGGGCCTTCACTGCACAGTTTGTTTGAATCACGTGACGGTGCCTAAAATTTGTCTACACTCTACAAGTGTATTAAAATAATCTGATCCGGTTGATTTTATCGAATCCCAATTTTTAGATTTTAGTTTGAATTTGAATTTGAATTTAATTTTTAAATTCGAAAAAATTTAAATTTGAATTTTAAGTGTACGGAAGTGATACCCACACAATCTAAAACTTTCAACATTTTCTCTCCAATATCTTCTCAATGTAAAGTAAATGAAATGTAGGTAGAAAACAAAAAAAAGATTAATGTTACTGACTTTACCTTACGTAACTTTCCTGAAATTAAAAAAAAATCTCATATAAATATACGAGGATATTATTGTAATTACAGAGAATTATATATAATTATAAAAATACTCACATTTAAAACACTAGCACCTTGACTAATTTTACCGAGATAATCTCATGAACATTAATCACAAAACAAAAACAGCAGAGTTCTCTCTCTTCCCTCTACGCATTCTTTATCCTCCTCTCTAGCTGCCTAACCTCAGTTTTTTGTCAAATTCTTTTGATCATATTTGAATGGTTTCTGTTTCTGATGTAGATACAGTAACTTCAGATAAACAATTGCACCTAAGTTGGTCTATTGTAGTTGTACAGCAGTAATTTTAATTTACTTTACTGTTTGTTTTATCATAATTTGAATAAATTTTGTCATAATAGTTTCCATCTTTATGTGCTCACTCGGTTACTACAGAAGTAGCAAAGATCTCATAAATTGCTAAATTTGAACCACTTGCATAAATTCAAATTCAGCCAAAAGACAACCAGTGTCTTGATCATACATACACAATGAATAAAGCCAACCTAGTGCAACAAGTTCAACATCTGCAGACTGCAGCAAGAATCATTTGACTCAATTGACCTTATAAAGACAATTAAGTGAGATGAACGAGGAGAACATTATTCTATATTTCGAACGAAATACGGGCTTAAAAAAGGAACCGGAAAAAGGGTTACTTGTTTGCTATTAATGTAATATGTATGTTTTAAATTGATAATTTTTTATATATATATACAAGTGTATGTTGACTCAAGTTTATCGAGTTTATGTTTACAGTAATTTACAAACAATACAAGCTTGAATATGACTAACCGGATAAACGAAGTTAAATTTAGCGATAAGCAGAGCATTAACTAATTGATCTTACCTTCTTCACTTGGTTTTGATCTAGCAACAGTCTGGTAATTTGACCTCACATGCTGTTTGTTTTTCCAGGAAGGCGAGAAACATTTAGTCCAAAAGACACTCAGTTAGTAATTTACATTTGAGTCGGTGAATGGGCAATTAAAGCACAGTAATGATGTAAACCTGTTATTACCTCCAGCAGAGTTATGTAATAAAAATCTTCCATATGCTGCATAACTGCAGTCCCATCTCTGATTGACCGGAAAATATTGATTTCTGTGCTCAAAATTTTATCAAGAAGTTCCTTCTCACCTTTAATCTGCATTCGCAAATGAGTCAATATTGTACATTCGTACGAAAATAAAAGTAGAAGTCCCTGCTATATAAATTAGCAAAAAAAGGTCTCTTCTATATGAATTAGCAGGAAAAAAAACGGATCCTACTATATGGATTAGCAAAACAATTAAAGTCCCTGCTAAATGATCCAGTTAACAACTTTAAAATTTACACGATACTTTTCATACCAACACAAAGATCAAAAGTTGTATGGCCCCGTCACCAACAACTCAAAACTTTGCCTAGATACCAATAAGCCATTAAGCAATCCGAATTTCTAGCTAAGATCACTCTTTGCCTGGCGAGTTCTTCTTATTAGTGTGCACATCATTTATATATTATAGTTCTATATGCGCATGTAAATTCAGTTTAAAAAGTAAAAGTAACATGTTTAAGAAAAAGAAAGAGTTTCTAATTAAAGATTTAGAAATAGAGAATTTATTACAATTTACAATTGTAAAACCCACGTTAAGAAATGCATTTTTATTTAAAAATGTCGAATGTCCAGGACATTGATACAAACGCGACAACTCATAAAGTTATTTACTATGTAAAGTGATAGCCAAAATCACACTCTAGACCTCTTCTAGCACTGTCACCGCCTGGGCACTCTTAATTCTTTATATTTTCAATTTTAAGATACAAGTAAGCATGTCATTTGCCGTTCTGATCATTTGTCAAACCGGATTGTTCCAGGTCAATTTGGGTGGTATACCTCAAGTCAAAAAGGTCCATTCAAGTTCGGGTTGACACAAACTTTTAAACTTTTGTTGGTGATCGGACACAAACCCGGCCCATGATCTGCAATTGCCACCCCTAGACATTGGTAGGAGCATCAAACTGACATATGCATACTAGTATATCGTCAAGAATGTGTTCTCACCAATTACAGTAACTAGTGTCAAAGGAGTATATACAATAAGCAAGCTGGGATATTGACATATAGGTGGGTGATTCAGTATGCATGACGATGACCCACTTTACTCCCAAATATTAATATATAAATTACTGCTTACGACCAGAAAGAAGTTAAAATTAAAAAAACATACAAATTCGTTAACAAGGGCATCAGGCGTTGACTCGCCAATAACATCAGCTTCGTAACCATCATCTAGGGCCTCCAAATTTTCCTGAAATACAATGTTTAAAGATTACAAAAAGATGCTTTAGCTGGCTAACTTGGCCGGTACTAATAAATAGCCTGGATTTGTCATTTAGTTGCAGAGGTTTAACTTAATTTTCAGCAAATAGACTAAAGTTCCAGCAAGCTAGCCTGAATTAATTAATATTATAAAAAAAATGAAAGATGAAAGATTTTATGCATTCCTCTCTGTTACGAGAAAACTTAGATCTACGTGATTAGTGCATTGGAACTATGTAACAAGCTGAACACTAGTGCAGATTTCCTCATAGATGGAATTTCAGAATGCATGTTGCAGTAAACTTTTCAGTAAAGGATATAATGGCAGCTTGTAGGAGGTTTACAAATAAATAACGAATAATTAAAGACTAGTTTAAAGCAAACTACCTACCAATGCACTTTTCATATATTCAGTTGCAAGATATATAGGTTGAGCGACATGGCAATAACCCATTAAACATGGGATTGTAGGTATAATATCTCTACGGTTTATGACTCGCCAGCTGTCTTTGATTTTCTGCAATAGAAGCAAAGATTCTTTAAAATTCAGTTGAGAACTCAGTCTTCAATAGGTGAAAACTTCCAATAGAATGTAGAGTACCTAATTGTAACAGACAGTTCAAAACTCAATTAAAACTTGCACAAAGAAAAATATAAATCATTCATTAAAAATTGTGATCGGAGCATTATGTTATTAAATTCTTCTCTTTTTTTGGCATGTATTCAATTCACATTTTAAATGACATTTTAATATCTTCATTGAATATACCCTGATTTTAATGGATTTTTTAGAATCCAAATTGAATTCCCCATACTTTTGAAATCCAAAAAAATATTGTAGAATCTAGATGGAATACACCCCCTAAGTAATGTTGTTCAGATCACTTTACATACTGGGTATGCCCTTTTTGATTCCAAATTTTATATTTGCAAAATGTGTTTGATACATATTAGCAAAAACTGATTTTCAAATTTTAATACTAAACTTACCTGAAAAAGTAAAAAGTGATACCCTACGGGCGTTTTTATAGAGACGCTTGTAAGTAGGAATTTATTGATAATCAGAATGCAAAACTAAGGCAAGGAAATGATATAGCTGCATCAGCAATAAAGTTCCAAAAGTTTCTTCTTCTTTTTTTGCCATAAAAGTTTCTTTTGTAAACTTACTTCAGATTTGTAAAATTAATCTGATGAAATTCGATGGAACGGATCATTATATCACTAAAGCCCTAGTTATTATGTCTTTTTTGTTGATATTTCCTATTAACACACTTTTACACATAGATGCCTTAAATGCTCAATTAGCCCCCCAAAAAAGCTCAATATTGCAAAATGTGCCTAATATGTGCTTTCTAGATCACTTTTGTCCTTTCATTAGATGGAGTCAAGTTGCATAGTTTTGTAGCTTAGACATCAATTACAAAATAAATTGTAATTTGTGCAATCAGAAGGACTATTAAGTACTACGAGTGCAAAGCTTCATAATGTTCAAGCTTCACAAACAGTTTGCTAGATAGTATTGTGAACTTCCGAAAAGACCTCTGTTCAATGATCTTGAAGGAAGAAAACAATTAGAGAGGCGAGTGCACAGACTATATTGCAACTTGCAAATTTCTCAATATCCTGGCTGAAGAGAAACTTAGCATGATCCTGAGAAAATGAATTATTTGCAGCTAGATGGCTAGCAAACCTATTGATACATGACTTGAGCCCTCTGCAAACTATGCTTTAAATGATAGTTATTGGGCTTGGTAAATTAAAAATGTATAAATATGAGTACCAAGAGATATTTTTATCTGTGAAAGAAAATCTTTCTTTTAAAAGATCCAAAGATTTAATCATTGCTAACCTAAAGGTCGTGCTTGGATCGCGATAGGCAAGTTTCTACTTGCTATCCGCCAAATTAAAGGTCGATCTCCACGGAAACAACATCTTAAAGAACCATAAGGGCAAGGCTGCGTACATCTGGTCCTTGACCCTGCTGAGTGCTGATGCAAAAGTCTTGTGCATTGGTTATGACCTTAATTTAAGTTTTAGACCCCTTATAGAAAATGAATGCTCTAAATACTATTACTGGGTTTATCAACTTAGAAATATAGATGGCCTTCATATATTGTTGTCGAAGAGAACTGTTAACATGGTGTTGAGTTGGCATGTGTCAAGATTATCTAATATTATCCGTGAGTATACAACATTAGTGTATATTATAGTTGTAAATATTGATAGTAGTAAATATGTGATTAGCTGTAAATATGTGATATGTAACAATATAGGGCCGATATGAAGGGATATTGAGGGTGATTTACAGGCTGATATGAAGGGATTTGTTAGCTGATTTGTAGCTCTAATCAGCTCTGCTGTACCTATACATACAGGAGCTTGTCTGTATGAAAGTGAGATAGAATTCAAACCATTCTCTTATATTTTTGTCAGCATGTTCAAGTACATTCTGATGTATCTTATATAGTTTAATCATTTAAGTACATGTAGATCAGATAATCATAGAAAAAAGTAGTTTTACAAATTGTTCCAAGTTTACATATTTGTTTTTCATATAATTTCAGCTTGTCATATGTTATATCTCTAACACAGAGTTTGCAGTTCTAAGTTAAATATATGCATACGCTGGATGTGTTCCATTTCTATACAGGTGGCTGCAGTAAGTACAAAAGGGGTACTGGTAGGGTAGAAGCTCACTAAACATGACCAAATTTGCAAGATAATCTTGTACTTAATAGGGTGACTATATGAATTGGAGGGTTGAAGGATTAAGAAGATTGTTAGAATACTGAACACTAATATTTCATGACTGAGGCACGGTGACAACCCTGGTCTAATCCCGTGTCATTTTCAAAAATTGGGTCAAGTCCGGAGTACGAATCTGAAATAAGCTCAAAGTACACTCGCCTAAATGAAACAACTTGGTAAATCCACAAGCCTGTGACAGGCCCCCAAAAGATTTTGATTTGTTGGTGCACTTGGTAGTATTACTCTTGCTAGATTATGATTTGTTGGTGCACTTGGTAGTATTACTCTTTCTTATTAACTGAAAAAAGTTTCCCACATGCCTCGATATGTAAGACTGGGGTGTTACATGAACAATTGATATATTTGGCATATATACTGCAAAAATCCTATATAAACGGTCCTGTGTACTGTTTCTCACGTAAAAGCTTCATGTACTCGTGAAATTTAAAAATTTCATCGAAATCATTATCAATGATAAATATCGATTACCTGGTTGTAAACGTCTGCAAAATTTCAGTTTCCAACTCTTGGTGATCCAAAATTATACATTGTTACTGAAATATTTCCACGCCTACAGTAGTAGGAGCATACAGTAGTTAGCCAACAACATGTAGAAGTGATTATAGCATATGTAATGCAGCAACAGATAAATAGCATAGTGATATTTGGAATCTTTGGTTACGCTAGGGCTCGTGCATACAATGCATGTGTATCTGAAATCCAAGTTTTTGTTTGCAAGTGTGTGTATGTTTGTGTGTGTGTGAGAGAGAGAGTATGTTTTTGGTTGACCTGAAATTCATCATTTTATTCGGAACCTATCATCTCTTTTCATTCTTCCTTTCATCAGTTATATCTTACCTTACCCTTACTTCTTATAGTACACTTGACAGTTCATTTTTAGGCCAAATATATCCAAAATTCAATAAAATTTCGTAGTCTATCCATGTTGGGTACTTAAAGCCGAGTCTGAGTTCGGTAACTTAGGTTTTTCAGTTTAAAATTTTACATGAGCAAGTTTCATGGTTTCAATCCATTATTTTGTTAACATTTTCAACTACTAGAATTTCTTTGTTGTTTGAACTTAAGAAGTACTAGGAGCATTACCACTTACTATATTGCTATGTTTGTAAGAGCAGCGTTTTTATTTTTTAATGACAACACAAGTCAAGGAAGAAAAGGAACCATCTCCACGATCAAGTTCATATGACGATAAATAATAAACAGAGAGGCTGATCTACCCATAAGTAATAAATTGTAAAAATTTAGGCCGAACGCTTTAAGTGATCACATCATTTGCCAGAATGAACCAGTGAACTAACACTATCAACAAGCTTAAAATTCCCTTCACTAAACATTACAGACAATGAAGTCATATGGTGAAACGGAGAACATGAAGCATAAACTTGGGACTTTATTTAATTAAAAACTTGTTTTCTTTCTGTGCATGTTAAGTATAAATGGTATGCTTCAATTTATTTATAGTGCAAGCAATCACGTTAATATAATAGCAGATCTGATATCAGCTTAGTCGCTTTAGCCACCCATAATTACAGTTAACTTTACATATATGATGTCCCACTATATCCCCTATAGACCAATAGATTTATGCAGGAATATTCTTGGGTTACACTATTAAACATTTAGTGAGCAAGGAATCAAGCTACGACCATAACTAAGAAAAAGAATTTTTTATCATAAGAAATGAGTACTCACTTAGCTGGTTGGCTGGAAGATAGCTCAAGAGCAAGTAGGGTAGCTAATGCACCACCTAAACTATGACCAGTCACATAAACATGCCACTTGGACAGCTGTTCGTCACCGTCATAACTGCGAGAAAACATGATAAATTTTTATATCCTGCAGTAGAAGTTTGAATGCATTTGCTTCTTTTGTTAATTTGTTGTCTTTCATCCGGCAAACTGAGACCAAAGATAAAAATGATTTTCCTGTTTTTGGTTTCAAAAACAAAATCCAGATTTCTATAAAGTTTTCATATCTGGCCATATATCCATATTAAGAAAAGTGACATATCTAGTCATCCCGCTTAGAGCAGGCTCTGGGAAGGGTAGGATGTACACAGCTTAGCTCTACTCAAAAGAGTAGAGAGGCTATGTTTCGAGAGGTTATGTTTCCAGAAAATGACCCCCCCCCCCCCNCCCCCCCCCCGACATACTAGATAAGGAGTTGAACTCATGAGCTGAGGCCATGCGTTGGGCACCTAACCAGTGGCGGCCAACTCAACTCCTTTATATGTCCAAATTAAAAAACACACTTGGAAACATTTTCCTCAATCAAATAAAAGCTGAATTCAACATGTAAGAATAATGACTAAATTAACTTCGCCTTTAAACAATAATCGTATATTCTCCAAAAAGGTTTCAGCACACTTAGAAAATGATTCAAACAAATACCATTGTTGATGTGGCATGATGCATTAGTAAATAAAGGTGATAGCTAAGGTGTTTGTGATAGCCTTAAGGGTTTTTACAAGACAGATGCATACTCTAATTTCATCAGATTTAAATTACTTTTATTGTTTTTTGTTATGCATAATCACAACATACATGTAGCCCGTTGCCAATTTAAGAAGAGATAAGATCCTGGTCCTGACTGAATCATATGCACTCAAAAATCCACTGTGAACCTGTAAAAGCATAGAAATGGTTTGTAAATATTGAAAACCATGATAATTCAGTAAATTTTACAGCTCGTTGTATCCTTTGACCCTAAAGGCCTTGTGAAATTTAGAAAAAACCTTAACAAAATCAAATCATACTTGAACTTCTTGCTTAAAATCACCACCAATCCTTTCTGGATTAAGCCTGTCAATACAATAGACAGAGATAGTAAGGAGCTTAGCACTGATCATATTCTTCATGCTATCTGAACTAGTAATAGTCCACGTGTATATTTACATCCGGCACAAAATGGTGATCCAAAATTTATTCATAAAGGAGAACATCAATAATATTTAGAAGTTTTCCTTTATCAATGTTTTAATTGGATGCAAGATTTAACAATATAATCTAGAGGATTGTTGTTCAAGGGCTATCATGGAAGAAAAGTACAATTTCATAATCAAGAAGGCAAAGATTGATATGGAAATTAACTTGTGTGGACTACTGGGGAATGTACATAATAAAAGGAATCAAAGATCTTGTTCCAGGGGACCATGACAAATGAATAATATCGAACGAAATATCAATATGAAACTTTTCTCCGAGCAAACCAAAACATATCTTAAAAGGAAGTATACTTTTACCCTGTAGGAACTAGCATTAAATCTGTCCGCAAGTCCTTCCACCTTACCTGTTTAAATTAGCAATTTAGCAATTCAAACTGATTATTTTATATTGCTTACTTGTAAGAATAGAAATGACCTACTTGTTCTGTTCCTCTGAAAGCAATTACTAATCTTTTTCGACTAGAGTCACGCCATATTGCAACCTGCAGCGCTTATGAGTTATTGACACAAATATAAGTGCTACCAGAAAATGTTCTCTGTCTTCAGTTTTGTTCTAGGAAAGGAATTTCATCATGTAATCGCAATGTCAAGAAATGATAAAAAGACTTCTAAAGGATGAATTATGATCATATTCACCTGAGTATCTGTGGCCTCGTTATCTAAGAAACATATTTTTTCAAACTCAGATTTAACAAAACTAGAGTGACCCAATGAAGTTGCTAGCAATGCCCATGCCTCCATAGCACTTTCTGCGGTTGAAAAGAGTTGTTTCATGTCCGCGGCTCTTTGCTCATCCAGTATTGGCACATCCAGAGGACCTGAGAAGTTTTCTTCCTTAGAATGCTCAGAATCATCATCTACTTTGGTAGAATCATCGTTTTCTGTACTAACCTTTCCTGAACGTTGTGCTTCACTGTCTATTTCAGATGCCGTTGCATTAAGGACCATCAGCCCCCCTAAAATGGAGTCAGTTTGGGATAATATGTCTTGTGTCATCTTCTTAATATCTATTAATGAGGACTGAACATCACTCATAGTTAGGCGGCCAGTTACAGCATTATTGTCAGAAGCATCCTCACCTTGTGCAGTTGCAAGGCCAGATTCTACGTAAGCTGTCTCTGCAACTTTTTGGGACTGTAGGCCTATAAGATCTAATAGTTCAAAACTGTCCCACTTCATATTTTCAGGAATAGGAATACCAAGTTTCTGAATGACATTTTCATTCACGATGTCTAGAAGTTCAAACTTCTCCCACTTCATGTTCTCAGGAATAGGAAGTCCAAGTTTCTGAACAACATTTTTATTAACAATGTCAGACAAATTCCTCCAAAAATCTCTGTCTGACTGTAAGGAGGCCTCATTATCTAGCGAGACTATTGAAGTGGGCTGCCCATTATCGATATTAACATTGTCAGGGTGAGACTTCGGTAGACTATCATCTTCCTTATAGCTTGTGCCATCTGCTGGTAATTCTGATCTACTCTCCAGTTGTGAAGGCATGCCATGGTCAATAATAGAATTTCCAGACGTTTTGTTGCTTTCTGATCGAAGTTTGTCCAAGTTATCTGGTAAGTTAAGAGACTCTAACTGACCAAATACATTCTGCACGAATTGACGTGCTTGCACAGTATCTGAGCCAACAGCATTTCTCAAAGCAGAGTCAAAACCACCTTTTCGGAAAAATTCCGTGACAAGGGGAATACTCCACCAATTCTCTTCTTCTATTGCATCATCGAAACTCCTATACATGATCTGTATCATGGATAGGAGAATTAAAAAAAAACATGTTTATTAAGATTTAATGTAACAATTATTTGAAAAACACAATACGAAAGCGAATGGGGTTTCGGTTTTAATAGAGCAGTTATGGTGTTACACGTAGCTTTCACCTGAAAAGCTGCGAAAGCTAATTTCTGGAATTGGAAAAAAAACAATGCTAAACGGGATCCAAAATGAATGATAACCTTATCATGTATACTAGTTTGTTTGGATTATGTGATTTTATAGTTTTAAAGTAACAGAAGTGGGGGATTGTTGGACTTTGTTATTTTAAATGGATAGTCCAAGTGGTCTGTCGTCCCAGGTTCTGGTTCGACTCTTGGCTCTCGCTAACCCCAAGATTATTAGAGAACAGATACTCATTTGTAGGGCTATAAGCCTACTTATTCAAAAAAAAATTGTTAAAATAATGAAGGTTATTTAGTCATAGGAGTTTCATTTGAAAATCTATGAGTGCCAAACAGATGTTATTACACGAGTAAAAAAAATCTACTCTACATTTATATATTGTAAGAAACTAAACTATACGACTTTATAATTAATCGATCTAAACATTGAGTTTTTAATTCATAATATATGTTGTATCCATTAGGCACAAGTACATTTACTATTAACCTTACAGAAAATTATTTGAAAAATAGGGCGAAAAAAATACTTAAAGAGATGCTAACTCATCATGCCTCAAAGCAATTTATAGTTCTCAATTTTATTTTCTCATCTCCATTACTCAACTATCTCCGGACACTATTTACAAATGTAGACCGCCTGTAGTTGGCGGGGGGAAATTGACCCCACTAAATGCTACATATATTTTATGAAAATATAATTCCCATTTCATTAACATTTATATCTGAATTTAAATTTTGACCCGCATAAATTAGAATATTTACAGTAGATTTAAAATTTACAAAATATTTTAAATTTCATCCTAAAAGATATTTAAACCCGTGTTTGGGTTACTGCAAAAAAGGGTATATATTATTTAATCCTTTCACAAAATGTTGGCACATTTTAATAGATGCCAATTTTTTGGAGAAATTATAGAGTATTTACCTGACATGATAATTGTCCATTCTCTTGATTGAGAAATTGGGAAAGTGAAACAACAATTGTAAACTACGATATTGGTGTGTTAGTGAAGGAAAGGCTACAAACAAAAAGTAACCAAAATAAAGCAAGCTATGGTTTGTTCTGAGATAAATGTTCTTAGAAAAAAATTACTTGATCATTCCATTACACGCTTCAAAAGACACCTCACATAAACACACTACAAATAACTCTCAGGTACCTTTTTCTATCCTAATTCTATATATAGTCTAATCGAACTTGCACCAAATAGACCATTGCATTACATATAAGTTATGACCACCTGATTGAAAGATGGAGCATTTTCTACTAATGTTCTAAAAGTTCTTGCTCCCATATATATTCATGAAGCATTGGGAGACCAACAATAGAAATTAGCAGTTTTTGTAAAGAAAAAAACCTTTAAAGAACTTAAGAGATTATTGAGGCACCTAAAGGTAAAAAGATTGTTAAGTACTTGAGTAACCTAAATGTAAGAGGATTTGAGGGTGCAAGTTGGACCTTACAATAATAAACGACTCTGATAAAGGCTAAAAAGTCAGAATTGTAGCTAAAGGCTTTACTCAAAATTATGGAATACATTATCGTGAAACTTTTTCTTCATTCGCTAAAAATATTCAAGTGGAGTTTCAGATCTCTGGAAGTTGACTACAATTGGTCTCTATATCCGTTAGATGTGAGCAATGCTTTCGATAAATAGCAATCTAGACAAAGAGGTGTTTATAAGTCTTCTTTCCGGTTTTAAAAGAAAGTTTAACAGAACAATTTGTAGATTCCAAAAGTCCTAAAATAGACTTAATGATGCATGTGTAATTAGGGTGTGGGGTTCTCGAAGGAGAATATTTATTTTGACGCAATATGAAGCTTTATGAGATGTATGAATAATGCTTCATCTTATTATGTGAGGTTGAATACAAACATATATACTTAAGTTGCTATACATCAGTGCCTTGACAGGCTCCACAAAAACAGGATCTAAATTGATACAAATCTTGGGTAATACAGGAGATCTATATTTTAGGTAACTAATCTCCTAAGAATCAGTTATACAACATGGTACAATTAATTATATGCCTAGATTGATTTCCAACACTCCCCCGCAAGCTAGGCGATATATGTTTTCTAAACCAAGCATAGTACTTAGTTCAGTGAGATTCCGTCAAAACAAAGCTTTAGTCAAGATGTCTGCTGCTTGTTGTTTGGATGGAACATAATTGAGTGAAATTATCTTGCTTTCAACTTTCTCATTGATGAAGTGCCTGTCAATCTCCACATGATGTTGGACTGGATTTTTGGCTATGGCAATGGCAGACTGATTGTCACACATAATCTTGATTGAAGTTCCAATCCTAAGTTCATTTAATAATCTTCGTAACCACATTCCTTCGCATATGCCTAGGGCTAATGCACGAAACTCAGCCTCAGCACTGCTGCGTGCCACCACTTTCTGTTTTTTACTGCGCCAAGTCACCAGATTTCCCCAAATAAATGAGCAATATCCAGATGTAGACTTTCGGTCAAACGGNTACAGGAAATCTATATTTTAGGTAACTAATCTCCTAAGAATCAGTTATACAATATGGTACAACTAATTATATGCCTAGATTGATTTCCAACACTCCCCCTCAAGCTAGGCGATATATGTTTTCTAAACCAAGCATAGTACTTAGTTCAGTGAGATTCCGTCGAAACAAAGCTTTAGTCAAGATGTCTGCTGCTTGTTGCTTGGATGGAACATAATTGAGTGAAATTATCTTGCTTTCAACTTTCTCATTGATGAAGTGTCTGTCAATCTCCACATGCTTAGTTCGATCATGTTGGACTGGATTTTTGGCTATGGCAATGGCAGACTGATTGTCACACATAATCTTGATTGAAGTTCCAATCCTAAGTTCATTTAATAATCTTCGTAACCACATTCCTTCGCATATGCCTAGGGCTAATGCACGAAACTCAGCACTGCTGCATGTCACCACTTTCTATTTTTTACTGCGCCAAGTCACCAGATTTCCCCAAATAAATGAGCAATATCCAGATGTAGACTTTCAGTCAAACGAGGAACCAACCCAATCTGCATCAGTATAAACCTTTAATGACGGGTCAGCTGAATTTTTGAACACAAGACCTTTCCCAGGATCTTTCTTCAAGTATTTTAGGATGCGATTTACTGCCTCCATGTGATCTACTGATGGTTTGCCAAGAAATTGACTTACAATACTTATAGCAAAACTTATATCTAGACGTGTATGAGTTAGATATATTAGTTTACCCACAAGGCATTGATATCTCCCTTTATCGGCAGCTAGCTCATCAGTTCCAGGCATTAACTTGGTGTTAGGATCCATAGGAGTTTCAACAGGTTTGCATCCAAGCTTGCCAGTTTCACGTAAGAGATCTAGAACATATTTACGCTGAGAGACTGAGATTCCTTGACTGCTTCGTGCCACTTCCATTCCAAGAAAATATTTCAGAAAGCCCAAGTCTTTAATCTCAAACTCCNATGCCACTTCCATTCCAAGGAAATATTTCAGAAAGCCCAAGTCTTTAATCTCAAACTCCTTGGACAACAACATTTTAAGCCTCTTCATTTCTTCTCCATGATTTCCTGTGAGAACTATGTCATCAATGTACACGATCAAAACTGTGATTCTTCCATCCGTGTAGTGTTTGACGAATAAAGTATGGTCAGCTTGTGTCTGGAAGTATCCATCATGTATAAGTACCTTCACAAATTTGATGAACCATTCTCTCGAAGACTGTCTAAGTCCATATATTATTTTTCTCAGCTTGCAAACTTTCCCTTGGGTATACTTAGTCTCAAAGTCACAAGATATATCCATATAGACTTCCTCTACCAGGTCTCCATTTAAAAAGGCATTTTTGACATCAAGCTGGAATAGTGGCCAATCCTTGTTAACTGCAATAGATAATAGGACTCGAATTGTGTTAAGCTTTGCCACAGGAGCAAAANCATAAAAAGTCTCCTGATAATCAATTTCATATGACTGAGTGAACCCTTTAGCCACTAGTTGAGCTTTATATCTATCTAGGCTTCCGTCTGCCTTCTGTTTGACTGAGAATATCCATTTGCAACCCACTGTCTTCTTTCCAGGAGGAAGTTCGGTTAATACCCAAGTGTTTTTCTTCTCAAGTGCATTATACTCTTCTAAAGTTGCTTTGCGCCACTCTGGAATCCTTAGAGCTTCATAAACTGATCTGGGGATCATGATCTTGTCCAATGATGTTACAAATGCCTGGAATGTTGGAGACAATTGTGTGTAAGAAATATAACTGCGGAGTGGATGTTGAGTACNCTTAGAGCTTCATAAACTGATTTGGGGATCATGATCTTGTCCAATGATGTTACAAATGCTTGGAATGTTGGAGACAATTGTGTGTAAGAAACATAACCGCGGAGTGGATGTTGAGTGCATGATCTAACCCCTTTTCTTTGTGCAATAGGAAGATCCAACTTTGAGCCATTGTTTGGACTTAATTGACTTGATTGTTGACAACCTGAAACTGATTTTGGATCAACATCTACCTCATCTTGAATATTTTTAAGTTCGGCTTGGCCCATGGGAGTTTCCTGGCCTTGCTGATTTTGTACGGGCATATCATGATGCTTCCTTCTTTCATAAACTTTTATAGCATCATCAGGAAGAAGAAGGTGTTTAGGATAGGTAATGGGAGATTGATCAAGTACGGAATTTGATGGAGACATATATTTGCTCAAGTCTGAATCTGAATCTAGAACCAAAGCTGGAGTATTGTCACTAGCTGGAAAAGATGTACCTGAGGAAATCTGTGATGGAAAATTTTCAATGAGTGATGACCAGTCCCAATTTTGAAATTCATTTTTGCTGTTCTCCCCCTGAATTTCAGAATTGGAGTAAAAATGAATATTTTCAAAGAAAGTGATGTTCATTGTATTATAATTTTTTCTAGTAGCAGGATAGAAACACTTATAGCCTTTTTGATTGGCTGAATATCCAAGGAGGATACACTTAAGTGCACGAGCATCAAGTTTATCATGTAATTGAGAATGGACATGTACAAAAGCATGTACAAAAGCAGTATAGCCAAAAAGTTTGACAGGAATTTGTGACACTAGATGTGAGGTGGGATATAGTTCTTGAAGCATTTGTAAGGGTGAGTGAAAGTTGAGTACCCGAGAAGGCATACGGTTGATCAAATATGTTGCCGTGAGAATGGCTTCACCCCAGAATTTTTTTGAAACATTGGTTTGGAAAAGCAAAGATCGAGCGACCTCAAGTATATGACGGTTTTTACGCTCAGCCACACCATTTNATGAGAATGGCTTTATCCCAGAATTTTTTTGAAACATTAGTTTGGAAAAGCGAAGATCGAGTGACCTCAAGTATATGACGGTTTTTACGCTCAGCCACACCATTTTGTTGTGGTGTGTCGACACAAGAACTTTGTTGAATAATACCATGGGACCGGAGATAAGGACCAACACTTGAATTAAAGAAATCTTTGGCATTATCAGTTTTGAGGATTTGAATATTGGCCTTGAATTGAGTTTGAATCATGACGTGAAAGTTTTGAATAATATGTTTGACATCAGATTTTTCTTTCATCAAAAAGGTCCAACACAATCGAGTATGGTCATCAACTAACAATAAAAACCATCGAGCACCAGTCACACTTGGAATAAGGAGTGGTCCCCAAATGTCTCCGTGAATAAGAGAGAAAGGGTGACTTGGTTTGTATGATCATGGTGAATATGTGTTTCGAGTATGCTTTGCTAATTGACAAACTTCACAATGAAACAAGTGCGGATTTTTATTGATGAATAAGGATGGATACAAACGTTTGAGATACATAAAATTAGGATGACCTAGGCGAATATGCCACATCATAATTTCACTTTCTTTATTTGAATGACTAACAGACTTGAAACTATGATTCAATGAATTTGGATGACTGACTGAATGGATTGAAGGAGTCTTGACATCTAAGACATAAAGGCCCGCACGAAAATCAGCATTGCCAATCGTTCTCTCCGAGTTCAAGTCCTGGAAAATACAAGATGAAGAAATGAACTTAGTGGTACAGTTTAGATCACGATTCAGTTTGCTCATATACTATGTTAAGTTACCAGTTCTCCTAAAACCTCTAGGAGAATGACTTACCAGGAACTTATATTATTCTAACATTCCCCTTCACTCGAAAGCCCATTTATGGGTCGAGAGTGGATCACGGGCGCCCATCTTTGGGGCAATAACAAGCCTTTCGTGTCCATAATAAATTATGAGAATATTAGGGGTGGCAGAGAGTCAAACCTGAGACCCCTGCCCACTAGAGCTCTGATACCACGTAGCTTTATGAGATGTATGGAAAATGCTTCATCTTATTATGTGAGGCTGAATACAAACATATATACTTAAGTTGCTATACATCAGTGCCTTGATAGGCTCCACAAAAACAGGATCTAAATTGATACAAATCTTGGGTAATACAGAAAATCTATATTTTAAGTAACTAATCTCCTAAGAATCAGTTATACAATATGGTACAACTAATTATATGCCTAGATTGATTTCCAACACAATATTAGATTCTCGAAAACAGTAATCTCTCTCCAATTGAAGATACATCTTGTATATATATCAAGTTAAAACTACTATTTGAATCCATGTCAATCTCTAAAACAAATTATTTCTAAAATTAAAAGATAACATATACAAATTCAAAATATTTGGGCTGAGCTATTAATTGTCTTCTATATTCTTCCCATATTGTTTATTTAGGCTTTTTGATCACTTACCCAGTTACCCTGCATCACTAAAGCAATTTCCTAGGGCTTGGTTTGAATGTTTTGGTTAAGATAATAAACGTTATGGACTTTGTTACTCGGACTCGGCTGAAAGTGTCCAACATGGATATGTGTCCAAGTGTTGGGAACTTAATATATTAAGGAGGAAGCTTGCTAGAGGAGTTTGAGATCAAGGTCTTAGGAAAAGCCAGTAAATAACCATACACCTATAACAAGGATATATTAATTGGTAGCTTCATGCGTGCAATAAAGATTTTTAAAGAATTCAACTTCTCATCATTTCAAAATCATGCAAAGTATTACTTCACAAATGGTTTAGTCTAGAAAGCCTACCTCTAGTTGAATCTGGCCACCACCTCCCATTCCTTCCAAATCAACCATCACCTCATGCACATTTCCTGGCACAAAAAAATTGTATATTAGTCTTGCTAGAGTTAAATAAAAGTTGTGCCTCCTAATTTATAGTTGTATATTTCCTGTGTTTGATCACGTGTGACTGGGGAACTCTAAGATGGGCATCTTAACAATTGAAATATGCTACAATAAAGTAAATGAAGTAAAACCCTTAACTGTACTAAGCTAAGAATACAATTATATGCCTATATCGTATTTTATTTGCAAGCATATATACATCTGCTCCCTAGTATCCTAACATAGTGGAAACCCCCTCTTCTCTTGGAAGAAGAGGTTGAGGATTCAAGCCTTAGTGCAGGTATGACAGGTGAGTATCAAAATTTTTATAATTGACCATCACCAATATAAGTAGATATACATGTCTGTTATATTCAGATTATTACCATCACAAAAGCACTCCAAGCTAATTTCAGCATTTCCCATGCGCTTATGTGGAGTTACAAGATTTGCATCCCAAGCTGCAACCTAATATTTAGCAAACACTTATAAAGATAAAAGCAAATACCTTTTTGTAGTGAATTACATGTTCAAAATTACGTATTCAACGGTATGCGCTATAAAAGAACAAATATTATAGTTAATTGGACAGAAGGAAACTATATAAATTGATGCAAGGATAACTATATATAACCTTGTGTGTCAAATATGATGGTTGAATCCTAAATATTTTTACCTCATAATTTAAATTCTCTTTATTATTTTAACAAAATCATTGCCTTTAGATCTATAAGAATTTTGATATTTTAAGTTTAGATCAGTTCGCCTTTCCAGACTAATCAAGAGCATAAACTATTAAGAATGTTTAACTGATGGCTATGGATAAACAACTAAGATACTATTCAAGGACAAATAGATGTGTGATGCTCCCTGAAAGTTTAAATGTCATTTCAACTTTATTATAGATTGAGAACATGGATTGAAAACTTAATGCCTTGTTAGCACCTGGGCTTAAAGGATATTAATGAAGACAACTAAAAAGATATGCATAATTACCTGAAGATTTTTCTTGTTTGAGGGCAGCTTGATGTTTAGAGTAAGTTCTTCATTCCATGTGGGTTCCCTTGTCCTAACACAAATTAGTGGTTGATACAAAATAAATCTACTTTTGAGTGCAAAAGACTTGCTGATGATATTTCAGGATATAGGAAAAACATGAGAGGTAAACTGATATCGAGTTTCACAAATTATTACTACATTCAGTTGCATTATTCTTATCTATGTTATATAGAAATTAAGAGATTAATATTTTATGAATGCATCAAGATCATGAGAAACTATGACATCAGAGACAGACTTTTTCCAGCTGGGGATAAGCGTAAAATGTACCAGCTGCTAGTAGTTGTTAACTATCCAAAAACTTATATTTTTTTACTTATTTTCCAAAGCATTGCTTGATCTTTTAAGGGGAGTGAGTTTCCCCATCACCATTATTGTTGAATATAGTATGCGACCCAATCAAGGCCTCATTCCAACACCTTAAGGTTTGGATGAGTTGGTTCCTTGACATGGTATCAGACTCCAATTTAGGGAGGGGTCTCAGTCTTGATCCTTCCACCCTCAATTGTTTAATGTTTGTTTGTATACTATTGTCTGATTGTTCACTCATACAAATGAGGGGGACCGTTGGTTACTTAGCAGTTATTTAAAAAAAAGCATAATTACAAAAGCATGCAATATTTGGATTAGACCATAAATGGTAAAAACTAATTCACAATGTGAAGTTATTAATGCATCCCAAGAACTAACCCCCATTTAACATTGCTCTTTACCACTTGACTTTCTAGTTGGATGACAACATATGGATCACTTGTTCCCTGGAAACAGATATAGAAAAAGGACAATTCACTAGTAAGTATTGATCATAGCTCAGCAAGCCCAAGAAAAAGTTGATTAGATAAGGATCTGCAACTTTACATAACAAATTNTAAGGATCTGCAACTTTATGTAACAAATTCTTTTGAAATGGAATGCTAGCTTGAGAAAGATAATATACCCAAGGATCCAGAGCAGGAAAATTAGAGCCTTTCTTTAGCTTTATAAACAATTGACCATCATATATCTCACGCAGAAAAGACCTGCAGAACAAGGAGAAACATGAACCATTTAGTTTTTATAAATATCACGACTCCAAATTAGAATAAAGAACATTTCCAACAGCAGAATTTTTTACCTCATAACAACTAGTATTATTAATACATTTCAGTAATATGTACGTTAATGTATCCTTTCTTCCAGTTGCTTATAACAATGTATAATCCTTTCTTCCAGTTGCTTATTATAACAAACATGCCATACAACAGATAATAGAATTCATTTTTTGAAAAAGCTAACTAATCTTTTCTTTCTCCTGACTACTGCGGGTCAAATAAGGTTAAAACTTGACAAGGAAAGAGAAACATTTATTTGTAACATAGATTAATCTGATTTCCACACCAGTGCCAACTACTTAGGTGTATTACAAAAAACCCAACAAACTAGTGCTTGGCACAATACTCAAGTGTCAACTTGCTATATGCCAATCCACAAAACAACTTTTTATGAAAAACAAGGGTAAGGCTATGTACATCAGGACCTTCGCCAGACCTTGTTGATGCAGGTGCTTTCTGCAATGGTTATGACTCAACAGACACAGATAGTGAATAAAAGCACTTTTTCAGAGAAATGAGATGCCAAAGGTCGTCCCAGGTTCTTTGGAAAAATGGTGAGTTAATCAGCATCATAATAGGAGTATCTAAAATTTTATTTAAGATATTCACAATGAGCCTATTGAGTCATTATAACCATAGTGATAAGGGCCCAAAGTTCGAGCAGCTTTGTTTGCTATCTTATCAACCTGAACTAATACATCAAGTCATCAATAATACTCGCTCTATCATCAAAAATAAAATTTTGATAGGAACAAATAACAAATTACATACTCTGAAAGGAAAAGTGTATGACATTCTGCTGCATCCACTTCGCGCTTAGCCACATTTTCCTGAACAGATGCAAATAAAATAGCATCACATACTCACTACTTCAGTAACATAGTGTATAAGAAAGAAAATGTAGAACTAAATCAATTAAGCATGCATAATTATTCGCTTAATCAACCAATATTTCGTAACTTTCTTCTCCAATCTTCCATTTATAACTCCCATAGACTAACAAAACACATGACACACACACACACACTATTACTGTATCTACACTTGAAAAGATGATTAAAAACATATACTCCCTCCGTCCCATAATTATTTAACTTTCCCACATATACCAATATTTCAAAAAAAAAAAATACTCATACCTAATTTTTTTGAAATTTCCTGTTTTCTATAAAAATTTGAATCTTAAACATTTATAACAAAAAAGAAAATTTCAAAAATACCACGCATAAGTCAGTTTTTTATATGCCTTAAAATACGTAAAAAAAATTCAATTGCGACAAAAATTATGGTACGGATGGAATAACCATGACATAAATATAAATAGACTGAAATGTAAGATTACAGGTGGACTTATTTAGGCTTCAAAAGCAAAACCAGCCAAAATAACAGCAAGATTGATATCGAAAGGCGGGCGTTCGATCTCTTCCTCCTGCGAAACCATCTCAAATTCCGAATTCTTCCTATAAAAGCAACAAAACGATTGAAATCCTTGGTGACGATTCGATAAATCCCCGAAATTTTTGTAAAATGAGGAGGTGTTTCTAACAAGAGCAGGGTTTCGAAAAGTGTGGGTTCTGGGAGAATGAAAAGAGTAGCAGTGAAGGAGATGATGGTGAGACTGGAGAGTTGCCATGGAGATAGATAAGAAGAGTAAAGTGGCAGAGTTTGTAATTATTTTAAAGAGAAATGACTCTAGAAGATACTATAAATGTGTGTGTGTAATGAGTGGTTTATACATATGTGTGGTTTGCTTGTATTCGAGAAGGCCTTCGCGCCAAGCTATTAACGGTCATTCTCGACCCTGCTGGGCTGATTTTTTTTTAATAAATATACTCGTGAGTGAGAGTCGAACCCCGAACATGGAACGACATAATCATTTTACCTGTTGTCCGATCCAATCCTATTAACTAATAACACTCCTACAAGACCAGCAAATAGCGGCTAGAGCGGGTCGGATAGCGCAAGTGAGGGTTTATTTTCCGTATTTCGGGTTTTGGATTTTACTCTTCATCCCAAAATTTACTAAAATATATTTTAATTTATAAAATTATAAATTTAATTATTTTTTTAAATAGATTAACAAGTATATATATAGGATAACATTCAAATCATTATTTCAAAGAAAAAAACCTTCTTTTTATATAAAGAGTTTGAGTGATATTTCATTCTATTGTATAATTTTATATATAATTTTAAAATTAATTATATTTATAATATTTTTCTTAAAATTAATTATAATTATAATTTTAAAGTAAAATACTAAGCATGCATAATTTTTATAAAAATTTTAATACTTAAACTTTTAAAAAATTGATATTAAATTTGATTATAGTATAAAGTTAATTTTAGACGAATTTGATTTTAATGTAGAATCATTTTAGGCTGTTATTTCATGATTTTCAACTATTTTTCAAAAATCAAGGCGTATGTTCATTTGAATTTCTTAATTAAATTTTAAAGAGTATTTGATAAAAAAAAATTATTTAATATATATATACACACACATGTGCATCATGTGTGATGGATGAATTTTTCTTAATATTTTCTTATTTTTATTTTAATATTTATTGGAACATACAAGTTTACACTAGAGATTGTATTTTGTCTTTTATATAGCATTTTCTAGAATAACTGTTATAACAACCCAAGCCCACAACTTAACGCATACCAAGCCCAACAACCTACCACATATCAGCCCAAAAGAGCTAGTAATTTAGTATAGATTAATTGTTGACTTGTCCTTATAAAGGGCACAAACATACTCAATATATTTGATATGGGATGTGATTATACCGCAAATTCAAGATATTGAAGTCACAAGGCATGTAATGAAGTAGAGTTCTTTACATGAAGATTCAAGTTATCGAGAAGTCTCAATTGTGAAGAAAGTAGAAATGTCGACAAGTTTAGAATTTCATTTGATGAAGAGTTCACGACATATGGACTTGATTAAATTGAAAGAATTTTCAAAAGTAACAGACAAAATACTGAAGCAATGTCAATTTCAGAGTATGGTCCAACTTTGAATGAGACAAGTATCAAGACTATAATAGAAAATTGGAGAGAAAAATAAGAAATCAAGAACAGACAAAAGAGTGGCAGAATTAAAAGACCATTTTATTATAATATGTTAGCTAGAATAAGAATGAACTAGAAATGAAAGTTATCTTGTATTGTTTCATATTTTAGCTATAGGATGTAGTATAGTATTTGCCAAAACATGTTGTCTATATATCATGCACATGACTCACATTTCAAAGCATTAATCATTTTCTTTATAAGTATAAAAGCATTCCTTGTATCTCTCTAGAACAAAAAGCTGAAAATAAGTTTGATTTTGAGATTATCATTTGCTCTAATAAAATATTAGATTAACAATTATATTGCGTATTCTTATCTGTTATTTTACTTTTGCACAATAACTACAATTTATTCATTAGCAAGTTTGCAGATTGTCGAAACATTAAACTCATAAGTAATGCTAGAGTTACAAAATTATTTCTCAAATTCAGGTCCCAAATGACATGGTACTAATGATGTGTCATTATGAAATGTTTCAATTGGTGAGATTTATGTGAATATAGGGGGTTCATTATTATTAATTAAATTATATCCAATCAAAACATAATATGTGGCATTTGGGAAATGTTGGGAACAAATTTGGGACATGTAACATTACTCTTAAATTCATAATCAAAATCTAAATCCATCAAGAAAAGTAAATTTTTTTGAAATGTTCATTCACCCCCTGCATATTTCTGGGTACTCATTCATAACAACATTTTTATGTATATATGATTTGAATTTGTTTTTATTTTTATAACAATAATTTAAATTTTATTTAATATTATCTAAAAATATTCTTATATAATTTTTCATTTATCGACCAAAAATTTTAATATTTCAATTTTAGTAATATAGATATTAATGTATATCTCGTGCGACATATGAATCACATTTAAGATTTTTTAGATCGATGCTAGTTCCTTTTATTTCTATAAAATTGCAAGGAACTGGGGGTAGTTGTTATAGCCAAAATTTACCTCCCATTAATTAAGGAGCTTCTCACTCTCAACAGCCTCTCACTCTCAAAGAATCTCGCCTAATTGGATAGGCCTAAGTCCATGAATACAACTAGCCCAAATGGAAGACAAACAACTTAGGCCCATACTCGAAGAGCCTCGCCTACATGAAAGACCTCCTCCAATTAACTAGGTTCGGCCCATGAAGATAGTTAAATATTGATGAAGAAGATATGTGGCCCAAGCTCACGTTTGAAGTGAATCGCCCGTTTTAGAGTAATTAAATAAATATTTTTAACAAAGAAGGCCCAATATTATTCAGCCCAGGTCCATCAACCTCGTTTACTTGTCATCAGCCTCACCTACTTGAGAACCAGATAACTACACAATGCCAGAATCATTACTTGAAGCCCATTTGAAAACATAAGTCCGTTGCTGCTGAAGGCTGGTCGCCTAGTAGCCTCCCCCTTAGTGACACTTCTAGGAGGCTAGCCCATTAAAGCTCGTTATGGTCAACGCTGGGATAGGACTAGGCTCGCACCGACACACTCGGGTCACTGACTTAGCCGTCACGTTCCATTAAAGAAGTTGGGCCTCAACGGTATGCACCTAGGAGCACTTAAAGCTGTGGCCCAATTGTTATAGGGGAAAGTTAATCCTAATAGGTTTCTTACTCTCCAAGAACTACATTTGGCTTGATCCCTATAAATAGAGTACATATGCACATTGTTTGGTATGCTCTGTCTTTGGCTCTCAAGAACCCTAATTCTTGTAGGCTAAGCTCTTCAACCCAGAAATCTCAGCCGCCCCCTAAAACACCACATCTCCATCCACCTAGGTCCCCAGATGTATGTTTATTTGTCTGGCTAGATGACTAGGGTGAGACCCTTTGTCTCATGAGCAAAGGAAGGCCTCCGGATCCTCCTAAGTGGATGTTTATTTTCCTAGTATCACTAGGGTGAGGCCCTTTATCTCATGAGCAAAGAAAGGCCCCCAGATCCCTTAGATCTATATTTATTTTTTTGGCTGGATCACTAGGGTGAGGCCCTTTGTCTCATGAGCAAAGGAAGGCCCCCGGGTTCCCCAGATGTATGTTTACTTAACTGGCTGGATCACTAGGGTGAGACCCTTTGGCTCATGAGCAAAGGATGGCCCCCGGATCCCCCATATGGATGTTTACTTACCTGGATGGATCACTAGGGTGAGGCCATTTGCATCATAAACACAGGAAGGCCCTTGAGTCCCCCAGATGGATGTTTATTTTCCTGGCTGGATCACTAGGGTGAGGCCATTTGTCTCATGAGCAAAGGAAGGCCTCCGGGTCCCCCAAATGTATGTTTACTTATCTGGCTGGATCACTAGTATGAGTCCATTTGTCTCATGAGCAAAGGAAGGCCCTCGGGTCACCCAAATGGATGTTTTCTTGTTGGGATTGATTACTAGGGAGAATCCCTTTGTCTCATGAGTAAAGGAAGGCCCCTGGGTCCCCCAGATGGATGTTTACTTGCCTGATTGGATCACTAGAGTGAGGCCCTTTACCTCATTAGCAAAGGAAGGCCCCCGTGTCCCCTAAAATGTTACTCTAAGAAGGCGAGGTAGACGGAATGTTTATTCCATATAATCACTGTAAATATTTGCCAGAGGTAATAGGCGAAGCTATTTGGAACCTCTGGTTTGAATAATTAATGTATGTTGTCCTTTACAATTCAGAGTTATTCTATTATGATTTATGAGGGTGCTTACTTTAAGAGGCGAAGTTGTTTGTTGCATTATGCCAAGATAGTGTACTGGCGGCCTGTAATTAAAGTGAAGTTACTTTTGTCATTATTAAGTTACTATTGTCAATTTCATCCATATGTGGTATCAAACCAAACTTCGCCTGTTTGAATTATTATCAAGGGCCTATTCAGTACAGGCGGGGCTGTTTATCGCATTGTTTAAAAATCATGCAATAGTTGCTATGAAAAATTGTACAAATTATTCAAGCAGACGAGCAATATGAGAATTAAAGGAAAGAATACATCATGCATTCATAGTAGATAATTATCCGGAGGAACCAGTTAAATAAAATACAACATGCGATGCTATTAAATGGAGAGCCAACACCCCAAATTTACTTGTTCAAGATTGAAAAAGGATAAATAGATACCAGTTTCATCAAGGCGAGGCATCATGAATTTTCTCGCCTCTTGCATCCTTCTCCTTCATATTTTTAGCTTGCAGGGTTTCAAGCTTGGCAGCCTTCTTGGCTTCACTACTTTGCCTCGCCATCTCAATATCGGCAACATTGTCAACCTTGAACTTATCCATGAATTTGACAGTTGAAGGAGGAAAGTGCATCGCCCAGTCATAATCAACGTAAGCTTCAAGGATGTTCTTCAGATATTCAAGGAATCCGGCACAATAAGCCTCACTCAATTATTTCTCATGCCCTTCTTGAATATTTGAGAGCCCTAGCTGCAACTTCGCTAGCTCAATGAAGTGCTCATCATTCTTCTTCAGTACACCCATCTTCAGCTCATCTAGTTCACGTTGAATTTTGTCAGATTGCTTTATCTGGGCAGATAGATCTGTCTTGGCCTTTTCCTGGATGATCGCCACTTCCTGCTTGTGTGATGATTCAACCTCTGTGAGAGCCTCTTCTACTTCTTTGATTCTAGCTTCTTTTGTTGATCAGAAGCAGGTTAAGCCATAGAAATATGCCTCGCCCATGGCTAGGCGAAAGCTAAAGTCTGCCTCAATTTCCGATATGCCCCACCAATGCTTCACATCACCTGCAGTAAAAGTATCTTTTGTTATGTCACCAAAAAGGGAAGCAACATGGTGAGATGCTGATGATTCTTTAAGAGGCTTCGCCTACTTGGCAAATTCAGTTTGTTCTTGAGTCCGTGTACATGACCTTTTCTTCTAGTTCTTAGCATTGGGGAGAAGATGTGGCGTAGTTGTTGAAATTGCAACTATTGTAGCAGTTAGGCGAGCTTGGTTGATATGAGTACCATTTTTCTTCATACTAAAGGGGTTTCCACCAAATGAAAGTTCAGCCATTTTTCCTAAAATAAGACAAGTGGGGTCAGTAGGCGAGTAGATAAAAGAAGGTAACACTAAAGGAAGAATAAATAGTATAGATGCATGAAATAAGCGGTCTGACATGCGATGCTCTAAGGAGTACACAGCGGGCGAGTCCCCTTTAGGTCAATTAACTACTTATTTTCTAAGCTGCCTTTTGGATGTCATCTTCTTTGAGAATTTGATGAATGGAACTTTGGCATAACCATCATTATAAAATCCAGTCAAGTGAAGGGTAGTTGGAGTTATAAGTTTTTCAAGGTCTTTTTCTACTCGGGGAAGGTTGAGAATATGTTCAGCCCTCTAAAGAGCCTCGCCTTCTAATTCAGTTTGATGAGGTTTGTCTTCTGAGGTAAACAATGAAGAACTGAAGATTAGTATACCTTACTCGATGAAATTCCCCTGGAGAGGAAGATCAGGAAGGTCGGGGTTTGTTTGATTTGTAGCTTGAGGAAAATTCTGCAGCACTTCGTGAAGATATGAGTAAAATGAGAGAAGAAAGGAGTAAAGGGGGTTTATATAGTGGTAAAGAGAGGAAAATGACAGCGGTTAGAAGGGCGACAAGTGGTGCCTCGATACTTGAATTGAGGTATGACAAGACATATCTCATGATGACTTGCATTGAGAATCAGCGAAATGAGTGTAGTTGGTATATACATACAAGCTCATATATGTTCTACAACTGGGAAATGGAATTTTGAAGAATTAGAAAATGAAGGGGCGAAGACACCAGAAATGCCTCGCCTACTTGAAGAAGGAAGAAACAAAGATACCTAAAGTGCCTCGCCTACTTGAAGATGGAAATAACAGGAATTTACTTGCAGTGTCAGACATGAACACTTAAAAGGAGAAGCTTATTTGGAGTGTTCGCCCAGAAGAAGAAAGGGATTTAGATTTTCAGAGATCGATGCTAGTTGCTTTTATTTTTATAAAATGGCAAGGAACTGGGGGTAGTTGTTATAGCCGAAATCTGTCTCCCATTAATTAAGGAACTTCTCACTCTCAACAGCCTCTCACTCTAAAAAAACCTCGCCTAATTGGATAAGCCCAGGTCGATGAAGACAGCTAGCCCAAACGGAAAGACAAACAACCTAGGCCTATACTTGAAGAGCCTCGCCTACATGAAAGGCCTCATCCAATCAGTCAGGTTCGGCCTATGAAGATAGCTAAATATTGATGAAGAAGATAGGTGGCCCAAGCTCACGTTTGAATTGACTCGCCCACTTTGGAGTAATTAAAGGAATTGTTATAATAAAGAAGGCCCAATATTATTCAGTCCATCAGCATCGCCTGCTTGCCATCAGCCTCGCCTACTTGAGAATCAGATAACTACACAACGCCAGAATCATTACTTGAAACCCATGTGAAGACATAAGCTCAATCCATATTACTTGAAGATGTCCAAGGCCCGTTACTACTAAAGGCTGGGCTCCACCCAGGCTAATTGGGTTCTCACCAAGTTTTGCACGTGGGAGCACTTAAGGCGGTGGCCCAATTGCTATAGGAGGGGAAACCTAATCCTAATAGGTCTCTTACTCCTCAAGAACTACGTTTGGCTTGATCCCTATAAATAGGGTACGTAGGCACATTGTTTAGTATGCTCTGTCATTGGCTCTCAACAACCCTAATTTCTTGTAGGCTAAACTCTTCAACCAAGCAATCTCTAGCCGCCCCCCAAAATACCACATCTCCACCCACCTAGTCCGTTCAACGTCATCAACCACCAACATAATTCCAGCAATTCTCCTTGAGATTTATTTTCACAAATTTCTCTGTTAACACATATATGTGTATAAATTATATATATATTAGAACCTTATTATTATTATTTAATAAAATAATAATATTCTTACTCATGGATATGTATTTATATACATATAAAATAAATAACTAATTTTTATAAAGTCATAGAATTTATTTCTAATTCTGGTCAAGGCTTTGAGATAAAAAACTTAAGCCCTGAAAATTGTTACTACCCTTCTGAAGGAACTGAATATTTTTGCTACATGCCCTTGAGTTTTGTTCCCGTACATATAAAAGCATTGAACCTGCTCTTCGAGTCATTGAAACATTCTGCTTTTAACATTCTAGTTTACACGTGAAACAACCCACATCACACATTCAAGTAAGTTATTTGGTTCATTTATTTATGAATTACTAATAAATAAATTTAAATCCATAAATTATAGTTAAAATTCTTATAATAAGAATGAATTACCAATCATTAATTTCCGAAAATAACATCAAAATCTTATAAAAATTAAGTCCCAAACTTTCCATCTTCTGACAAAAACTTCTCCTTAACCAATTACAGTACCTGCAAAGTTTGTAAATTAAGCAATGAATTTGAGGTTAAGTAAAGAACCATGCTTCCTCTACCTCAAAAAAAATACGGAATAATTTTTATTTTGATTTTTTAAAATTAAATTGACTAAATTTTAATTAAAAATTATATATATTACAGTTAAAAAAAAGTTAAAATTATAATATTCTAAATATATGCAACTTATTATGAAATTTAGTTTTTAATTTTTTAAAAATAATTTTTAATTAATTCGACTACTTGAAAATCAAGTAGAACTATCATTTTGAAACAGGGTACACTATAGGAGGGAGCATCATGATAATTGACATTACACATGTTTTACGAAAAGAGAGATTCACACAGGGAGTGTAGGAGGGCCAGAAAGTTCCAAGTCTCTTGTCAATTGTGACAAGCGACAACTAGTATCCTTTCCACATTGGTGGACAAAACCCACCATGACAACCATGTGAATTAGATCCTGAAACTTCTGGCAGGAGCTGCCAAAATCAACTAGTAGTCTCCTTTTCACCCGATTTGCCCTGGGCTTTTAATTTTGAACTCAGATCGTTAACTAGCAGATTTAATGATTAAAAATATTATATGCTCCAATGCTATATTACAACAGGATACATTACACCATTACAACTCTACCAAGTGAGGATCACAAGTCACTTTATTACAATCTTACTTGCATGGATGATACAGCAGCAGCTGATACTTTCAGTGCTTTAATGCGCAGCAGCTTCTTGAACTAGAGGCTGAGTGACATGCACAAAATGTTCTGCCTCTCGCTCCACTTGTTCCCAACACTTGTGTGCATCTTTTCCTTCTTTCATCTTCTTCACAAAGGACACAAAACGTCTCCAGTTGTCCGGTTGGAAAAGATCTGGATTCATCCTCAAGTAGGTAAATGCACACATTTCCTCTGCTCGCGAGTTATCATCCAGGTTTAATGATGCTGCATTCAGTATCTGCTCGTGTGCATAATCGTCATATCTGGGCAATGCATTTTCCCCGGCCAGTGGTACCTGCGCTTTTCGAGTGGCTAACGCCACCTGCCTAACAAGCTTCTCTGGTGCACACAGAGCATCTTGTGGCTGCTCATGATCACGCATCTCAATGCAAGTGAAATTGAATACGGCACCATGACGAGCAAACATCTGGGCAATAGGAAGATATCCATCGTGAAAACGTGTGTTATAATACCCTGCTGTGAGCTCAGGAGCGTGAGAACGGGTACCGTAGTGCCAGTGGATACCAGCAACTTTCACAGAGATTTTAACACCAGTGTTTTCAAATATCGATTTGGCTGAGATCAATATCCTCTCCCCATGGTCTAAGAGTAACTGGGAGTACCATGTAAGGAAGAACTCGCCATAATCACCATTCCAGCCACCACCTTCTTTACGGAAAAAGTTGGTATCTTCCGGCCAATTGTTATAGTTACCAGCATCTGTAGGTCCAGTGTGCCCCCATTTTGGCTTCCCAATACCTTCAGCAGCAGCTTTCAGGCTACTGATCATATACTGTGCAACAAAACACGAAGGGTCATATAAGAACATGTGGATTATATTCATCCGAAAGTACTAATGCTTTAAGGAAATGAATAATGAATTACCTTGTCATAACACTGAAAGGCACCAATTCCAGGGAATCTCCATGTCCCATTTTGCTCGGGATATGATGGATAACGAAGTTCACCTGCTGGTCCCATTCCTACTTGAATTTCCTACATGAACAATGTTCCAGATTAGATTCTAGGCATATGTAGTGTGTGGAATAAATCACTACAGAAATCACACAATATATGTAAGAATATGAACTTACAACGATAGTATCACCAAGGAGATGGTTAAATTTTTCTTTAAACGCACGCATGTAATCAGAGTAACACTGGACCGGTGATCTTCCCTTCAACACAGGGAGTGTATCACAACCAAGAGAAAGGTATTCGTAATTCCTCCTGCCCCATTGATCTGTGTAAGCCAGGTCAGGGTCCTTTTCCATCTCTTCTACAACCCACTTGGGAAGAGGGATCCTGNTAATTTTTAATTTTTTTCTCTAAATAAAAATTTAATGTTTTGTATTCTTAACACTAATGTTTAAATTTTTATTAAGGAGAAAAAAAATTAAAAATAAGTCGGAACTATATTTTATATACACTTTAAAATACGTGATATAAACAAAGGGACGGGACCGAGGGAAGATATAATTCTAACATGTTGACCAGATTCGAAACTTAGATCATTGTTAGCAATTTAAATATTAAATCTAACTATTCTAATTTATTTACTTTAAAGGATCAATTAACCTAGAACTACAAACCACAAAAAAATTCAAATTTGTTTAAATAACACAATCATCGTAATCGGATGTTATACTATATTTGATTTGACGACAATATTTGATAAGATAAACTAAACAAGGCCAATAACATAAAAACTTACATGCAAGAATCCCCAACATTACCCCCACACTGATGAAACGACATAACAGCCTGAACTTTCAAGCCAAGCCTATGAGCCATTTCCAACAAGTCCTCATACCCACCCCAATTATACACACCAGCCTCATCTCTCTCCACCAATCCCCACCACACATCCATCATTATCCCCTCCACTCCCGCGCTCTTCAACGCCTGTAAGCTCGCTCTCATCGCCTTCTTCCTGTTCAACCCGTTCCTCATGGTCACACTATCCAACGGCATCATCACGTACACCGGGACTCCTTTCTTCCTATTATCCTGCGGGCCTCCCCCGGTCAGGTACCGTTGCTCCCCCGCTGTTTCGGTCAAGGCCTGGCAGGCCACGGAGAGCTCGCCACGCATCACCGGACTCACCGGCGGAGATGGCGAGATTCTGTCGGTGTCGCCGCCTTGGCGCCGGACGGAGCACCGGAGAGCCGTCGCCGGAGATTTCCACGCGCTTACCGTCGTCTTTGGTGTTTCTGCGGCGACGATGCTGCCGGAATCGGTTGGTATCGGAGTCCCCGTGATGGAAAATGTCATCGCCATAATTATAATTTATATATGTGTGTATATATGTATACACACAAGACGGAGAGTGTCTAGATTGAGAGTTGGAAAAGTTAGATGAATGTAAAATGCATTTCGGTGATTATATATAGACACATGCGGATACGCTACTTAATTTCTGGATTTTCAGAATTATTATAATTTATAATTCTATTAATTTATTATTATCCAATGAGGGACCGTTACTTTTGTGACACGTGTGTACTTTACACGTGTGTATGAAATAATGAAACAACTCAAGTCGGTAAATTAATTAACCGTTCTATTTAATTTCTATGTGGTTAAATTCATACAATTTTATTAAATTTATATATATTACATAATTATAAATATATAATATAGAAAATCCATGTAATATATTTTTTAGTTTTTTTGAAATTATAGAAAAATAAACTTTAATGTCCAATCAAATTAATCAATAAATAAGATAGACGGAGAAAATAATCCACATTATTGATCATATGAATTTATGTATAGTTGTAAAGAATAAAATAGAAAGAAAAAATGAAATTAAAAGAAAAATTTTTAATGAAAATGACGGAGTGGAATTTTATTATGATAAAAAATAGAAAAAAATATGTGTATGGTAGGAAATCCTATATATATATATTTTTAATTAGGGGTTTAAATTATTATAGATAGAATGTAATAAGCAATGAAATTTTTTTAATAGTTACCTATATTAAAATTCAATTTTATTTAATGACATTCGGTCGTAATTAAACATAATTTAAATATTTTAAATGTATATTTTATTTAAAAAATTATTAACTATATAATTTATTTTAAACAGGATTTAACTCAACAAATTAATTAAGGATTAAGGATTTGGATTTGACCGGAAACAGTCGCAAATATGTGAATATATTATGGTCGTTTGGGTTCCTTAAACTTAAAATAAGTAGCTTATTTTATTTTTATTTTTTACATATTTTCATATATTTTTTAAAGATAAATATTTATTTTAGAATTTTAAAATCAAATATTATCTTCAAAATAAAAAATAAGTTACTTATTTTCAGAAAAAGTACATACATCCCTACTTTTTTAAAAAATAAGGGTTTATTTCCAGAATTTAAGCGGAAACAAACGGGGCCATTAGTTGTACTTAAACTAGTAAGGTTACTTAATAATACAGCTCTCATATGTTGTTGCGTCAAGGCAAAAAACAGGCGATCACTGATGGAGTATACGCGTGGTGTATCTATACTAAATTATTTATCGAAGAAAATGAACCGAGAGTGTTCTGATCGAAAAACCGATAATAGCGATTTTTTAAAATTTAAAATTAAATCGAACCAATAAAATTTAAAAATCAACTCAAACCAAATCTAACGGTTTGGTCCGGTTTTAAACTACGGTTTGACATCTAATTAATATTTTATACATTAATTATTATGTTTAAAAATTATGAGTAATATTTTTAAATCATATGGAATCATAATTTCAAAAATTCTTTAATTTTTTAATAATCTTAAATGTTTTATACTAGATAGAAAGAAACTCAATAATTTTATTTTTTTTGAAATAAAAAAAAAATATTTTTAACTTTTCACTTTCATGTACTTTAACAAAAGAATTACTTGAAATTCTAATATATTTAATTTCATATCGATGAGGATTTTCATAAAGATCACCGAACCCTTTACAAAATGTTGATAAAGCTGAATTTTAAATTGTTATCATAAAAGAAAGTTATTCTTAGATATAAAATATTTAAATTTTAGTTAATTATATTAATATATATGATTTATTTATTATATATAATATTTTTACAAACCATAACCAAACCATTTAAGTTTATACGATTCGGATAACCGAACCATTAATAATGGTTTTTTCTTGAGTGTGGTTTAAGTGGTTCGGATTGTCTTGGTACGGTCTAAAACCGCGGTTTGGCGGATCGAATGAACACCCATAAATGAACACGAGGTCAACCTCAGGAAATTTCCTAATGTAACAGTGTGTTTTAGTATAAATTTTTAATGATAAATTTGTAATTATACATAATATTCTGAAATTACATAGTACCCCCGTATTTTAATATGAGATTTGAGTATAAACTCTGGAAAATTATGTGAGGTCGATCTCATGATTCACGGGCTAAAAAAATATACATATTTATACGGGCTCTACCTATATACATATTTATATTAACTAAAATTTTACTTTTTGTGCCCAATTATATATTTATTATAACACGGGTCCAAATTAGAACATATTTATATTAAATAAAATAAATTTATATAAAATAAAAGAACATATAATATTAATATAAATTCTTAATATTATAAAATTTTATATAATAATTAGTAAATTTAACCCTATGTTTTTTAACTATGTACAATTGAAACCTTTTTTAAAATAAATAGTAAATTTAACCCTACGTTTTAAAACATTTAGTAAATTTAACCTTGACTTTTTAATTTCGGAATAAAATAAATTTTACGACAAAATTTTGAATAAATATTCGTCAAATGCACTATTGTCAATTTTTTTGTATAGATATTATCTAAGCATAATATATATTTATAATTATTAGAGTTTTTTCTTATAAAATGGATATTTAGATGTTTTTTTCTATATTAATATATCTATATGTATAATATATTATATATGTTCAATAAAATTTTAATATGTGTTTATATTATTCCATCTTGCCATCACACTTCCCGCTCAATATATTCATGAATGTTCATCACAGAATTTAATTTATTTTCAAAAATACTCTTCGATGAATATATTCTCGAAAATACTTTTTCGATATAAAATTTATTTTATTCCAAAATTAAAAAGTCAAGGTTAAATTTACTAAATATTTTAAAACGTAGGGTTAAATTTATTATTTATTTTAAAAAAAGTTTCAATTGTACATGGTTAAAAAATATAGTGTTAAATTTACTAATTATTTTAAAATTTTAGTAATTATTTTAAAAAAGGTTTCTATTGTAAATAATTTAAAAACGTAAGGTTAAATTTACTAAATATATTAAAAGAGGGTTTGAATTGTATATTGTTAATAACATAGGGTTTAAATTATAAATAAGCCTAAAATATTTGAGAAAATGAACAATCGAGAACTACCAGTGAATAAATAAATCATATATAATAAATATATTTATTTTAATAATCGGTTCGGTTCGTTTTTTCCGATTCGGTTTGACCCTATAATCGAAACCGATCAAACGGTTCAATTTTAATTTTTTAGTTCGGTTTCGATTTCAATTTTATACGGACCGATTTTTACCGATTTCAGTTTGATTTTGATTTTATTTCAATTTACGCTCTCGAAGTTGATTTAGGCATACAGTCAAATATTTAATTTAAAAGGTCAGCGTCCACGGAAGGCTGCAGTTGGCAGGACCCGTATACGTGGATGATCTGGCCATCGACTCATTCGGACGCGTTTGGCAGGTGCTGTAAGCCTGTGTTATTACTCCTACAGTCCTACCGCGTATTATTATATCGTATATATAATTGAAATGAGGTAGATAATATGTTATTATTGTTAATGTAAATTTTTAAATATTATTAATTATTTAGTTAATTGATTTAGGTTCGATTTTCTGTGAATATAAAAATTAACTTAATAATATTTTTAAATTTATTTGTAAATAAAATGATTCAAGTTCGATTATCAATCAATATCAATAAATAATTTAATATTATTTTAAAAGAAAATATATTAAAATTGCATAAATATAACTTTTCAAAAATTTAAAATTTTAATTTAAAATTTATTATTAAAAATAATATCATGCATCGCATGGATTATAAGCTAGTACTCCCTCC
This sequence comes from Oenanthe javanica, assembly GCA_008931105.1. Classification (NCBI taxonomy): domain Eukaryota; kingdom Viridiplantae; phylum Streptophyta; class Magnoliopsida; order Apiales; family Apiaceae; genus Oenanthe; species Oenanthe javanica. The sequence continues at coordinate 98,775 of QRFB01000288.1, forward strand.
ATCCCATTTTACATGTCACTTTTGAAAAAATTCGCATATTAAGAAATTCGAACATAAAAATGATTTTCCATTTGTATCTATATTAATTACATTGATTGATATAGTTTCAATGCATTATTTGAATGATAACTATATTACATTAATTACTAATATTAGTACCAATACTTTAATCCAAGTGGTTGAGAGTTTATCCTCTGTTCTGAGTTCGACTCTGGTTCACCGCGAAAATTTCTTAGAACAAATACTATTTTGTAAGGTTATAAACCAAATTAGTTAAAAAAAATATTTGTAGCAATACTTTAGTCAAAGGATTATTTTGGAAATTTATCTAAAATATTGCATTGAAAAGAGATAGCGGTTATGTATTATGATACAAATTTTTTTTTCAAAAGTGACTATTAATTTGGGACTGAGGAGTAATATATGATGTATGTATGGGGCCCTGGTGGGAGCGTTAGCTCATCTGTGTGGCCCAGGGGAATAGATTTAAATTTCAAATTCTATATTTGGAGGTTGATTGGACCATTGTGAACCCATCTCTGCTCTTAAATACGATGATTTCTAAACTTTCTTTCCTTTGAAATGACTATTCGGTGGCCTAATTTTGGATATTTAATTAGATTCGTGTTAGTGTTTGTTATATTTGATTTGATTTTATTCTAATGTTAATTTAAAATGAGATGCAAATTTTAATCTAAATTTATCTTATTATATGCATAAATAATTCGAAAATGATTTATTCTGATTTAAAAATTATTAATTTTAATTATATAAAATTATATATATATAGAGAGAGAGAAATGAATCTAAGATACATTATAGGTAATTTACTAAGATCTTAGTACAAAATGATAGTATATTAATAAAATTTTAAATAAATCCTAATTTTATAAAAATACCCATACCATATTTGCATATAAAATCATATGTATCTTAGGTATCTTGCCTTAAATATATTTCGGGCTATCTAATCCCATATATATATATATATATATAATCTTATTCGATGATATGTGAACAAATAGAGATTTACATTCGGATTTATGGGAACATGTGCTCCCATTAAAAAGTATAATAATAATTTTTATTATTTTTCATTATATAAATGTATATATTTTACCAAATGCCCTCATAAAAAATTAATTATCTTTATGTTATTAGTATTTGATTTATTTTTTTTGTGAATGGTTTTAGATGAGTTGGTTACTAAACATGGTGTTGGCAGGAGTCACAAATTCGATTCTTTACCTCCTTCAATATTCTCACAATTTATGAGGGATACGAAACAAAAACTATGCCAAAAAATGAGTGTACGTCATCCACTCTTCAATCCAAAATATGGGATTTCGAGTGAGGAAGAATGTTAAAAAATAGTATAAGATCTATTTGGATCTCTCTCTAAATCTTAAAATTTTAAATGAGCTGATTACTCAACATATTTATCTCAGAATAAAATTGAGATCAAATATTTGGAGAAAGCATGTTTTAGTACTTATATATTTAAAATAGTAAAAAAAAAAATTACTTAGGTATCCCTATAAAAAAATTACAGAAATTTTCCTAGATAGATGTCCACTCTATAAAAAAAGTATAAAACTTTTCTAAATATATAATACCCCGCAGGAATGTATTCCTGAATCTGTCACGCCAGTATTCAGTCGGTTCGTCTAAATAGATCAAGAACTGAATAGTTAATATTTTTGGGACCGAACCAAACTTTTATTATGGACCGGAATGAACCGAAATATTTTGGTCCTTTCGGTTCGGTCCGTTTAGTTCATATCATTTTTTTTTAAAAAAATAAAAATTAAATAAAGTGAAGTTTTAAGGGAACATGAATATAAATAAAACTAAATAGATTCATATCTAGGTTAAATAATAAATCAATAATACAAAAATTAATGCAATAACAATATTTGGTTCAATTTTTTTGTTCGGGTTCAATTTTACTCACACCTATCTGTCACTGTCACTGGATGTGAACTAAAATTATTTAAATAATACGTCAGTATATCACACACACATCTATGGCACCGATTTGCTTGGAACTTTGGAAGCAGGTGAATGTAGACGGTCAGATTGTCTAGTTGTTTGTGTGAAATACTCCGCAACTCAAGTCGGTAAATTAATTAAACGTTCTGTTTAATTAACAGTTTTATTGAAAATTATATGTATTTATTAACAAATACATTTCTATATTTTAAAATATATTTTTCACTTTTTTGAAATTATAGAAAAATAATTTTTATTTTTCAATCAAATAAATAAATAAATAAATAAGATAGCTGATTTGAACGGAGAAAACTATGCACATTAATCATATGAGTTTATGAATTTGTGTTTAGTTTGAAAGGATAAAATAGAATAGAATAAATGGAATTAAAAATAGTTTTAAAATTGAAAATGATTGAGTGTAATTTTATTATGATAAAAAATAGAGAAAAAAGAAATATATATAATAGGAAATCTGTTTTTTCAAATTATGGATCTGTTTGGTATTGTTATTGCAACAACAACAGACGGAAACTGTTTGATAAAATCAAAAAACTTATATATGAAAAAGTGTTTTTATTTAAAAAATGTTGTTATAGAAAACATGTCACTATAATTTTGGGGGGGAAAAATTCTATTTTTTAGTTTTTGCAGAAAATAACTACAAGTTTAATCATTAAACCTCCCCAAAAATATTATTTTTTATATTATATCTGAAAATATACATAAATAAAAATACCTAACAGTAATCAATTTTTTGAGACAACATTTTTTTCATCCGTACTTTTAACGCTAATTTCAACGGAGCCTAACTCAATCCAGGCAGAACACATGTTATAATATTATATTATATTTATAGAAAAAACTATAACCACCAATTCCCGTGAAACGGTGGTAAAAAAAGCATGCAAGAGGAAAAAGGACGGTGGTAACATTCTCCCCATTTTTCAAAAGTTTCCTGTAAGTTTCTGATTAATTTTTATAAAATAATTTATTAATACGTTTTATAAAATTTAATTAATTTTATAAATTATTTTTAAATAATATGTTTTATCATAAATTAAATAAATATATTAAAATTTATTATAATATTATAATAAATTTGATTATTGCTCCAATTAATTCTTTTAATTATTCAATTAATTATTCTGACAAAAAAAATTATTCATTTAATTATAAATTGATACTTAGTTGATAAGTTCCATCACCCGAATTAACATATACAAGCTTATAATCCATGCGAAACACGGGATGAATCATTAATATTTAGATAAATTTATTTTTTATATTATATTTTATTGATATTCACTATAAAATTTTATAACGTTGAGAATTTATGTTAATATAATATAATATTATCTGTAAGAAATTGTATAAAAGGATAACTATTCGGGGTTAGAGTTGTATGTTATTATACACTGATATTTATATATTAATATTCATAAACTTTAATGATATATTAAATAAAAATTATAGGAGGTTTATGATTCTTAAAATAGAAAATATAGAATATATTTTAAGTATAATATAATATTATCCGTGAGAAATTGTATAAAAGGAGGACTATCGGAGTTTAGAGTTGTATGTATGATATATATTCTTTTTAGAATTAGATTTTATTAAAATTGAATGGTTAAGATCATTTCTATGATTCATCTAAAATTGGACGGTTACGATCTTTTCTATGGTTCACCTTGTACCATGTTTCCCAGATAATCAATTTATCATAGAAGGGGGGGGGGTTGAATGTAATAGTACCAACTAATCGAAGATGAACACAAGTATGTAGAATGGAATACTGTTTTGTATTAATAATGGATTTGAACACAAAACTCTCTCAAGAAATAATATTCTTAAGAGCTGCTAGGTTACAATAATAATGCTTGAAAACGTATATTAGATTATAACCTATCTCTGTGTTTATATAGACACAGCTACAAGTACAAATACAAATCAGAATGGAAATAGAATAGTTTTAATAAGGTAATTTAGACTTGCACTCGAATTCCTTCCTACTATCCAATTCTGACTCTGATTTGTCTGTTTCCTTTTCTGATAATCTCTAAAGCTAATCTCTGTCGGTTTGTCATTCACTGATTTGAACATTCTCTGTTAGAGTAAACTCTGATTGAGTATTCTCTGATAGAGTAAACTCTGTCCGACAGCTTCATAAACTCTGATGACGTCAGCCATCAGTGTTTGCTTCCTAACATACTAAAACTTTTAATCTTTCGGTTATAATAATATTTATCTGTGAGAAATTGTATAAAAGGATAACTATTGGGGGTTAGAGTTGTATGTTATTATACACTGATATTTATATATTAATATTCATAAACTTTAATGATATATTAAATAAAAATTATAGGAGATGTATGATTCTTAAAATAAAAAATATAGAATATATTTTAAGTATAATATAATATTATTCATGAGAAATTGTATAAAAGGAGGACTATCAGGGTTTAGAGTTGTATGTATGATATATATTCTTTTTAGAATTAGATTTTATTAAAATTGAATGGTTAAGACCATTTCTATGGTTCATCTAAAATTGGACGGTTACGATCTTTTATATGGTTCACATTGTACCAAAACTTTTAATCTTTCGGTTATAATAATATAGTATAGATAGTATAGATATAGATAGGATATAATTTTTTGAATTTTAATAAACTAACAAATAACTAATCAAAACAAATTTTTTTATTAATACATCTATCAAAAATATATATGCGGGAATTATGTGTAATTTGAATAATTTAATTCTATTGATTCAGTCCTTTTTTTCTTCTAATTGAACAAATATACGTTATGCAATTTAAATTTTATGTAAATCAATAAAGTTTAATCGAATGATGTTAATTATAATTTATAAATAATTATATAATAATATATAATTATTGTCCAATTGAGATTTGATTCCTAGACGTTTGAATGTTTGATAATACTTGGATAAGATCTTTTATATATTACATATACTCTTATTATATATAGAATACAAAGATATTTAAATATGTTGTTAGAGAGTATCGAACACTTGACCTTTGATACTACTTGAATTTTGAAATAAAATAATGAAAATTTTATTCAAATTTTAAATTTAATTAATAATATTAATATAATAAATATTAACATGCAAAAATGATACAATAATTTACATAATAATGCTTATAAAAGATTAAAATAATTAACATATAATAATAATAAATAAAAATAAGTATTTATGCTATATTTGAAATAATTATCTATAAAGAGTATTAATTTATTCTCAAGATAATTTCTCCAAATATTCATAAGCCCTAGGATGCTGTTGATTCGAAACTAATAAATTCTTTAAATATTAACATTTAATATCTATGAACTCAAATCAACTCCTAGCAATAAAAAATTAGTCATTATTTAACATCCCTAGTTCACTAACCAACTTAGAGAAAGTGGATTCATCGAGTGTTTTCGTGAAGATGTCAGCAATTTGATCTTCTGTGGGTATAAAATCTAACACCACAGTTCCGTTCATGACATGCTCTTGGATAAAATGATATCTTATGTCAATATGCTTGGTTCGAGTGTGTTGTAAAAGATTGTTGGAAATAACTATATCACTTGTGTTGTCGCAGAAAATTGGAATTTTGTTCAACGCAAGTCCATAGTCATTTAGCTGATTCCTTATCCACCAGATCTGTGCATAACAGCTACCTACCGCAATGTATTCTGCTTCGGCTGTCGAGGTAGATACTGAGTGCTGTTTCTTGCTATACTAGGAGATCAACCGACGTCCTAAAAACTGACAGCTTTCAGAAGTACTTTTCTTGTCCATCCCGCATCTTACATAATCTGAGTCTGTATAGCCTATTAGTTCAAAACCTATATATTTAGGGTACCAAATTTCAAAATTTGGTGTACCATTCAGATATCTAAAAATTCGTTTAACGGCTATAAGATGAGATTCCCTAGGATCGGACTGAAACCGTGCACATAAGCATGTTACAAATATTATGTCAGGTCTACTTGCAATTAAGTATAGTAATGAACCTATCATACCTCTGTAGCTTGTGATATCAACATTTTTACCGGTTTCATCTTTGTCAAGCTTGGTGGTTGTTGGCATTGGGGTATTTGCTGATGAGAAATCTTCTAGACTGTATTTTCTCAAGAGATCCCTTAGGTACTTTGATTGGCAAATAAAAATCTCATCTTCCTTTTACTTCACTTGCAGTCCAAGGAAGAATAACAACTCACCCATCATTCTCATCTCATACCTACTCTGCATTAAATTAGCAAATCTCTTGCACAAGTCTTCGTTAGTAGAACCAAATATAATATCGTCAACATAAAATTGGACAAATATCATATCTTTATCATGCAATTTATAAAAGAGAGTTTTATCTATGACACCTCTAATAAAAACCGTTTTCAATTAAAAATTCAGAGAGAGAGTGTCATATCATGTCCTCGGTGCTTGCTTGAGTCCATAGAGGGCTTTGAATAAGAATTATAAAAAATCAGCAAACTCTGGATTTTTAAAGCCATGGGTTGCTCCACATATACTTCCTCTTCTAACTCTTGATTTAGAAAGACACTCTTCACATCCATTTGATAAACTTTGAAATTGGAGTGTGCTGTAAATGCTAGAAATATTCTGATGGCTTCAAGTCTTGTAGTTTCATCATAATCAATTCCCTCTTCCTGAGAGTAACCCTTTGCCACAGTCTGGCTTTGTTCCTTGTAACAATGCCATCACTGTCTAATTTGTTCATGTATACCCATTTGGTGCCAATCACAGATCTGTCTTTTGGCCTGGGTACCAGTGTCCATACTTCTTGTCTCTTAAACTGATTGAGCTCTTCTTGCATGGCAAGAACCTAATCTGGATCAGTTGGTGCATCTTCAATTTTCTTTGGTTCTTCTTGGGATAGAAAAACTGAAAATAGACATTCATTCGAAATTGCACTTCTAGTCCTAACCCCGACATCTGGATCACCTATGATCAATTCAAAAGGATGATCCCTACTCCATTTCCTTTCTCTTGGAAGGTTTGACCTTGATGACTCGCCTTGATATTCGTTATGATGTTGTGTTCTGCTTGTATATCCATTATCTCCCCCCTGAGTTGATGCCAGGATGACTTATTGATCCACCACTAACATTAGTAGTATCTCCAGTGTTTCCATTGTTTCCACCACTATTACCTGGATCATTATCATCATTATCATATCCTGTTGCAGCCTCAGGTTCTTCATCATCATCAGAATGTGAGTCTGGATAATTATCAAATTTTAATAACTCAGAAGGATCTTCAGTTTGGTTACTTGGGAGTTTGGTGTCGTTAAATGTAACATTGATACTTTCTTTCACTTGGTGCTGATCAATTATGTACACCCTATATGCTCTTCTTGAATAACCGACAAAAATGGCCTCGTGTGCCTTGGCCTCGAACTTGCCACGATGTTCATCTCCATCTTTCGACACATAACATTTGGCTCCAAATACATGAAAGTACTTGAGTGTTGGTTTCTTGCCAATCATTAATTCATAGGGAGTCTTCATATGATCTTTATTGACTAGAGTTCGATTCTAGGTGTAACATGCTGTATTTACCGCTTCAGCCCAAAAGTAGATATGTAACCTTGATTCACTTAACATTGTTCTTGCAGCTTCAATCAGGGTTTGATTCTTCCTTTCTATAACTCCATTATGTTGCGGAGTTCTTGGCACTGAGTATTGTCTTGTTATCCCCTTGCCTGAGCAAAAGTCATTCAGAATTACGCTTTTGAATTCTGTTCCATTGTCTAACCTTATTGACCGGACTACTAGATTTGAATCTAACTCAATTAACTTGACGTGATCAATCACTAATTGTGGAGTTTCATCCTTAGAGTGCAAGAATAAAACCCACGTATATTTAGTGTAGTCATCCACAATCACTAAGGCATATCTCTTCTTTGGCATAGACATAATATTAACTGGACCAAATAAATCCATGTGTAACAGTTGAAGTAGTTCAGTAATGTTTGTGGTGTTTGTGCCTTTGTGAGTTGCTCTCTTTGACTTTCCTTTCTGTCATGCCTTATACAAACCTTCTTGTGTAAATTCCATCGGAGGCAGTCCTCTCACCAAATCCCTCTTGACTATAGAGTTCATTGTTTTGAAATTTTAATGTGAATTTCTTGTGCCATAGCCAACTTTCTTTTGATGAAACCTTTAAGTAGAAACAATTTGTTTCATCTTCAGTTCTTGAGTTGAGATCGGCTACGTACAAGTTTCATTTCCTTACTCTACGTAAGGTTAGTTTGTCATCTTTAGAATGAGCTATTAAATATTTTTCCTTGATAAAGTTTACTTTGTATCATTTATCACATAAATGACTGATACTGAGTAGATTATGTTTAAGTCCTTCCACTAAAAGACATTCTCGTTGATAACATTCCCATCATTTAATTAACTTTCCATATCCCGTAGTCATTCCTTTGTTGTTATCTCCGAAGGTGACGATTGAGCTAGTTCTTTCAACCACATTTGATAGCAGGGCTCTATCTCCAGTCATATGCCTTGAAGATCCACTGTCCAGGATCCATACAATCCGGTTTATCTGTTTAACACCCTGCAATTATTAAACGAATTAAATCTTCTTCAGAACCCAAAATTGATTGGGTCCGGTATACTTAAAGTATCGACCTTTGTCAACTTTGACAAAGATCTCTTTTGAACAACATCATCATCTACCTTGACTGTATTTACATTCTTGTAAACAGTCTTAACAACTTTCTGTTTAGACTTCGGAACATATGTTTCCTTCTTGATAGGTGAAGGAATCACAGTCTTGGATTTCACAAATTTATTATTGACATGTTGTCTAGGTGTCATGTTATTATTAACATGCATACTTTTAAAATATGTAGCCATAACATTGAAAACACTTAACATACAGTTTACAACACCACATGGTTTATGGCATACATCAATAATAGGCATGTTATTCAAAATAGTAGGTGTCTTAACAATTTCTACTTCAACTTTATCAATAGTTTTAAAGTTCTCAGTAGAATGATATCTGTCATTACTATTCCTACTATTAACAAACTCATTAGGTCTGTTCATATTCTTCTTTAAGTCTTTAGCACCTATACCAGGATTGGGCAAATCAGAAGTTCTCATATCTTTCACTGGTGTCTTAGGTGCCCATTTCTCTTTTTGGACATTAACTCCTTGTATGTCCCTAACTTGCTCCTCTATTTTCTTTTCTTCATCAAGATCCTCTAAATTCAATTCGTAAGCAATTAATATAGAGCTATCAAGGATTGGTTCTGCAACAGGGGTTATGAAAATAGGTTTAAGTGTGTCCTTAACAAAATGTGGAATACCCTTTTATTCAGTATTTTTTCTGAGTGGGGTAATGTTGCTTGCCTTTTCTATAGATTTATTGTACTCAAAGCCTATCCCAACTTTACGTTTTATCCCTTGTTGGTCAATTAGGTCTTTTACAATGTAAGAAGAATTTTTATAGGCCAGACACTTCTTCTGTTCTTCCACTATCTGATTTCTGAGATAAGCTTCAATCTTAACATAACAATTGACTCTATTTACTTGAAAAGAAAAGTCCTCAGTCAATTTGTCATTTTTGGTTTTTAATAGTTTTAAAATATNCTTAACATAACAATTGACTCTATTTACTTGAAAAGAAAAGTCCTCAGTCAATTTGTCATTTTTGGTTTTTAATAGTTTTAAAATATCATTCTCATCAGTTAAAACTTTATTTTGAGAATTAGTTTCTTAACTCTATCTCTTGTATCATCTAGTTATTTATCTAGCAGTTTAAACATCTTAGGGCATGAAGGATCTGTTGGGTTCCGAGGCATAAAACGCAGCGGATAAACGTAAATATAACGAAAAATTTC